>JBCNYH010081328.1:0-10661 GCA_039654325.1 Tandanus tandanus | reverse complement strand
AAATTTTGTACTGCTGATTCCATATTGTGAAGTGAGAATATTAAATGACAAGAAGTTTCCATTTTCTATTAAATGTTTTAACTGTTTTATTCCTTTAGTTAATAGAGTAGTCAGATATTGATTGTACCTACATGTTCACACATAGACACATATACATACATATATCCTGTATATGCAACACATATACATCTATCCACATATCTACACATGTACAGACTTATACATTTTTCTACATATGCATGCATTTAGAAACATGCAGAAGGGTGTATGATATGTCAAAGGTGCATGGTATACACAGGGTGAGAAGAGCTTTTTAATTATAAGGTGCATTATGCTAAAATGTTATGTGATGTTCAAGACCTGCTTTAAACATGAGTATTGCACTTAAACATGAGTATTGCACTTAAAGAGTAATTGCACTGTTCAGGAAGATGGTCTGAATGATGGTTATTTAGTCAGTGTATGTGACGGTGGTGGTGGTGGTGGGGTTTTTGTTTTTAGAGTCCTGTACCTTTTTCCGGAGGGGAGAGGGGAGAAACGGGGGTGTTCAGGGAGTATGGGGTCCCTGATAATTCTACTGGCTCTCCTCTGAAGTCTGCCAGTGTAAATGTCACTGAGGGGCTGTAGTGTAGTTCTGATTACCCACTCTGCCAGCCTCATCACCCACTGCAGGGCCTTCCTTTCATCTGCAGTACAGCTGTTGAACCACACTGTACAGCAGTAGGTCAGGAGGCTCTCGATGGCGGAGCGCTAAAGGTTTGTCAGTAGGGGTCAGGGTAGGCGGGCTTGTCTGAGCTTTCTGAGGAAGTACATCTTTTGCTGTGCCTTCCCCACCTGGTAAGAGATGTTTGTGGTCCAGGTGAAGTCAGCAGAGATGTGGACACCAAGAAACTTGAAGCACCATGTTGTTATCACACCATTGCTGCAGATGATGGACCTCCATCCTGTAGGCTGACTCATCGTTATCTGTTATCAGACCTATGACGGTGGTGCTATCTGTGAATTTGTCGATGGTGTTGTTGGTGTGCATGGGGGAACAGTTATGTGTGAAGAAGGAGAAGAGGAGGGGGCTGAGAACACACCCCTGTGGTGTTCCTGTGTTCAGGATGAGAGTGGAGGAGATGTGGTGTACTATCCTGACGCTCTGAGGTTTGCTGCTAAGAAAGTCCAGTATTCAGGTGTACAGTGAGCTCCCTACGCCCAAGTTTTCCAACTTCTGAACCAGTTTGTGTGGTAGAACTGTATTGAAAACGGAGCTGAAGTCTACGAAGAGCATTCTCACATAGGAGTTACTGCAGTCCAAGTGTGTGAATGCTGTGTGGAGGGTTGTATTGATGGCATCCTCTGTTGACCTATTTGCTCTGTATGCAAACTGATGTGGATCATGATCAGCAGGGATGGCAGCCTTAAATGTGAGACAAGACAAGTCTTTCAAAACATTTGGTGATGATTGGGGTTAGTTCACTGTGCTCTTCTTCGGTGCTGATGTATGCGTGTCTTTGTTGCCAGTGGGTGTCTTGATCCCCTTACTGGTGGTGTTATCATCAAAGTGCTCCTCGATGAGTTGTTTATGTTTGCGCTTGGCTTTTTGATGCCTCTTCGCAAGACCCGGCATGCCTCTTTGTAAGCTTGCTGGTCTCCTGACCTGAAGGCATCATCCCGTGCTCTAAGCAGGGTGTGCACCTCACTGTTGAACCACGGTTTTTGGTTCAGGAACACTTTAACATTCGTTGTTGTGGTCACATTCTCAGTGCAGTAATTTATGTAGGAGAGCACAGCTGATGTGTGACCCTCCAGTTCTGTGTGATCTGCAAATATTCCCCAGTCTGTAGAGTGAAACCAATCCTGTAGAGCTGCGGTGACTTCCTCAGTCCACACCTGGACTGTTTTAAATGCTAGTCTTTGGCTACAGATTTTAGGTTTATAAGGAGGAATCAGGGACAAAGAGAGATGTGTCATGTGGCAGTGGGTGGCTTTATAAGCTTCTGGAATGTTGGTGTAGACCTGGTTCAGTGTGTTTTTTTTCCTCGTTGGAAAAACTCACATTTTTGTAGAATCTAGGCAGGACAGACTTCAGGTTTGCATGATTAAAGCTTCTTCCTCTTATAACACAGTCCAGCTGCACCACTAGCTGCTTGTTAATGGAGTGTTATAGCAGCTCCATGGCTAGCTTAGCATTAGCTTGGGGCGTCACATAAACTGTGGTTATAACTACAGACGTAAGCTCTCTCTGCACATAGAAAGGTCTACACTGTACCATCAGATACCCTATGTTTGGACAGCAGTGAATATCTTTGATTATGGCATTGGAGCACCAGCTGTTGTTAATGTAAACACACAGGCCTCCTCCACATTTCTTACATGACATGCTGGTTCTATCCACTCTGAAGGTAGCATGGCCCGCTAGCTCCGTCGCGGCATCTGGGGTGAAAGCGTCCATCCAAGAAAGTCACAGAAATTACCATTACACAATAATCCATGCGGCATGAATTGAAGCGCAGTTGTAACTCATCCATCTTGTTGTTGAATGACTGGGAGTTGGTGAGAAATAGGCTTGGAATGGCTGGTTTGTAGGGATTAGCATTTAGCTTAGCCCTCCCTCTTCCCCTGCTTCTGCTTTCTGTGTCACCGCCGTCTGTGCCACTTCATCGGGGGGATGGAGAGAGAGGTCCGCAGGCTTACAGATCTCTGGCGGAATGAAGTCCTAGTTTTTATTATCGTCATATGTGGAGCAGTAATTGTCCAAAACCATGAGCACCTCGGCCCTGCTATATTGCACATGTGCATCTGCCAGGGACTGAGCACGGAAAAGAAAATAAGAGTATGCAACATAAAGAAAATAAAAGATGTAGCTGCTAAAACACGAAGAGCGCCGAGCCACTGTGTCCACCTGCGCTGCCATCTTGTCACTAAACAAGATGGCAGTCTATAAAATCCTGCTTCTCACCTACAAGGCCATCAACAACCTTGCCCCTCCATATCTCACGGAGCTTCTTCATGTAAACACCCCTAGCTCTTCTTTATGTAAACACCTCTCAGGTCCTCCTTCTCTATCCAACTCACCCTCCCACATGCTCACTTGTCCACCATGGGGTGGAGAGCCTTTAGCTGCTTGGCCCCCTCCATCTCTGGAACTCCCTGTTGCAGAACATTAAACTGTCTAATTTACCCACCATCTTCAAATCCGGCCATAAAACACACCTTTTCAGACAGGCATATTCCCTATAATTATGCGTCTGGAATGACCTCTGCTGCACTCTATTGTTGATTTTCCATGTTTTCTATGTTTTCATTGTTTCCACTGTAATGTTTTATATTTATTTATTTATTTTTTACTGTTTTGTTTGGCGACCTTCATTGCCCTGAAAGGCACCTTATAAATAAAATGAATTATTATAATTATTATTAATCTGGTACTTGTTTGGCTACATGTGCAGTTTTATGGTCGTAATATTATATATGTGCAGATGTTATTATCTGTGGTAAATTTTATTTGTGATATGTATCAGAATTAAATAAAAGCAGTCATTACTCCTCCAATGTCTGGCCCCAAACGATATCAAAGAGTGGAAATGATAAAATATAAGAGTCTATATCTTTAATAAATTGTCAGAGTAAAATAATGGATTTATATTTTCTCTAAATCCCCTCTAAGTATCCGCTCAGTGTGCTTCAAAAGTGCAGATGTTCTGCTGTTTTTCATTTCAGACAATATCTAATGGACAATGTAGGAAAATGGGCATTGCTTGTAAAGGTAATGTCGAGTTAACCAAGAACATAACATGCACAGATCACACTTTGGTCCTGCTGCTACCAGCCTATAGGGAGAGGCTGAATGCGAGCAGCTGATTACGCACTCGATTCAATGCTGGACTGACCAGTAAGACATCACCCTGCATCACTGCTTACACACTACATACTGGGGAGTTTTCTGAACTGCCGCCAACAATAATGTGAATGACTACACTGAATACGTTATCGGATACATTCACAAATCCATCGACATTGTACCACAGGTTAATGTATGGATTTATCCTAACCAGAAGCTGTGGGTCAACTGAGAGGATCGCTCAGAGCAAGGACAACATTTAAATTCGGAGATCCATGTGAGTATAGGAAAGCCAGGTATGATCTGGGAAGAGCAATACAAATGGCCAAGGGACAGTAGAGAGAAAAGGTGGAATCCTGCTACAGTGGCCCAAACATCAGGCACATGTGGAGTGGGCTCGACCTACACTACAGTCGACCATGCTACACTCGACCCATTTCAGTTCACCTACAGGCCAAACAGATCCACAGATGATGCAGTAGCGCTGACTCTGCACACTAGCTGAGGAGCTGAACACCTTCTATGCACACTTTGAGAACCGCAGCAAGCCAGAGTGTCTGTCAGAGTAGATCAGCTGTCCTTTTCAGATCCCTCAGGCAGACGTGTGTAAATACTTTAAAAAAGTAAACACATGGAAAGCTCCTGGACCGGACAACATCCCAGGCCATGTTCTCAAAGCATGTGCTCAGGAACTGGCAGATGTCTTCACAGACATTTTTAACCTTTCCCTGCTCTTGTCTGTAGTCCCTTCATGCTTCAAGAGGACCACCATTGTCCCTGTCACAAAAAAACCTAATGTGAGCTGCCTCAACAACTATCGCCCAGTAACACTCACCTCCATCATGAAGTACTTTGAGCGTATAGTCAAAGCTCACATCACGTCTTCAGTGCCTGCTACACTCGACCCATTTCAGTTCACCTACAGGTCAAACAGATCCACAGTTGATGCAGTAGCGCTGACTCTGCACACTGCCCTCTCACACCTGGACCACAAGAACACTTATCTGTGGATGCTGTTTATCAACTACAGCTCTGCTTTCAACACCATAATCCCATCCAGGCTTGTCATGAAGCTCCAGGATCTATGCATCAGTGTCTCCTTATGCAACTGGATCCTGGACTTCCTGACGGGCAGACCACAGGTGGTGTGGATCGGCAGTGTGATGTCCTCCACACTGACGCTCAGCACCAGTGCCCCCCAGGGATGTGTGCTCAGCCCCCTGCTGATTACCCTGTTCACTCACGACTGTACGGCCACACACAGCTCCAGCACCATCATCAAATATGCAGACGACACCGCCATCATCAGCTGCACTTCAGATGAAGATGAGTCTGCTTACTGAGCAGAGGTGAGTGCCCTGACATCATGGTGCTGGAACAACAACCTGCAGCTCAACGTCAGTAAGACCAAGGAGCTCACTGTGGACTACAGGAGACTGCAGGCTGGAGGGCACACCTTTATCCACATTGAGGGGACAGGGGAAGAGAGAGTTAGTTGCTTCAGGTTCCTGGATATTAATATCAGTGAGGAGCTGAGCTGGTTACATCTCGTGGGTGTGATCACAAAAACAGCGACACAATGTCTCTTCATTCTTTGGTGGCTGAGGAGGTTTGGCATGACTCCAGAATACTCACCAACTTTTACCGATGCTCCATCGTGACCATTCTGTCTGGCTGCATCACAATCTGGTACAGCAGTTGTACATGTACAAGTTGCACACTGTACATATACACACACCATTACCTCTGCACTATAGCCCCTTCAGCATTTCCTTTCAATTTTCTGTATTCAGTAATCTACTGTATATATGTATACTTCCTTTAGTTTATATTTTTATTTCTTTATTTATATAGGGGTTTTCACTTTATATTTTACCTAATTGTTTCTTTATGTGCAATAGTTGTTTACTTTATGTGCAATATTTGTTCTTATGTGCAATATTGTGGGGGCTCTGAGTCCAAGAATTTCATTGCCGGTAATGATTGTTGCCTGTATATGACAATAAAAATTTAAACTGGAAACTTGTTTTTGTTGAGGTTCACATGCTCTGAAATACCAGTGCTCATATTAAAAGCCCCTTGCTTATGTTGATGATGATTCATATGAACTTAAATATACTTTCAAGCTGTGAAGATGACTTTCCACTGCTGGTGTTATGAACTCTTTTACTAAAATGATTTAGGACAACAATTACCATTACAAATATAAGATAACCAACTAGACTTCATGTTAAACTACAGTGAAGTACCTGCTACATGGTTTGTATTTTTATTTGGTTCATCCAAATGAGGATGGGTTTCCCTTTTGAATCTGGTTCCTCTCAAGGTTTGTTCTTCATGTCATCTGCGGGAGGTTTTTCTTGCCACTGTCACCACAGGCTTGCTCAAATGTGTAGTTTTTATAGATAAATGTTTAAAATCATAACTTTAAATTCTTTATCAAATTTGTTTTCCTATGTACAGTTGCTTTGCAACAATGTTAATTGTAAAAAGCTTTACAAATACAACTGAATTGAATTTAATTGAAAAGTAGTCCAGCCTTGATATGACAAGGGACTGAACAAGTATTTGAGTAGCCTTTGTGGGGAAAAAAATGGATGAATCCTTCCAATGATAAAGAGGGAAAATCTAAATGATCGAGAAAGATTATCAATATGAGTGGAGAATAACCAGTGATTGTCTATGGCTACCGCAAGGTTTCATGTAATGATCAAAGGAGAGATTAGAGAGTTGTCAAGGAAGATTACAAGATCCTGATGTCAGGATGAATCAGCTGGGATGAACAGCAATTCGATCTTGTTGGGATTAAGTTTCAGCTGATAAGATGCCATTCATGATGAGATGTCTTCCAGACATGCAGAGATACAGGCAGAAACATGGGTACCCGGGCGAGGAAAAGAGAGGTCAAATTGTGTCATCTGCAATAAAGTCATCTGTATTAATATCATCGGTATTAAAGCCCATGTGAGGATATAACATTATGCAGAGACCCAGTGTAAAGGAAGAACAGAAGAGAACCAAGTACTGAACCTTGGGGACACCAGTGGATAGCATCAGGCAGATGTGGATCCCTTCCATATAACCTTATATGAGCAATCTTTCATGTAGGAGGCAAACTATTGCCATACTGAGCCATGAATTCCAAGACTCCTTAGGATGGACAAGAGAATCTTGTGGTTGACTATGTTATATGCTGCTGAAAGACCAAGAAGAATGAGAACTGATGACATCCTGGCTGATCTCACTGCATGTAGCTTTTCTGTAACAGCCAAAGCCAGTCTCTGTGGAATGTGCTGGTTTGAAGCCAGAATAATTTGGGTCTTGTAGGTTGTTCTACAAGAAATAGAAAGTCAGCTGGTTATAGAGAGAATTTTAGAAAGAAAAGAGAGAAGTGATACTGCTCTGTCATTGAAGAGCTTGAGTTCAAAAACAGATAAGTGCCATTGTTTTAATTATGAGAAAAACTATTTTTTAAGTAGCTTTAAACCCCAACTTTTTCCAGTAGCTTTCAAAAACTTTTTTCAGTAGCTTTAAAATAAAGCTATTTAAAAAAGTTGTTTTTCTTATAATTTAAACAAAGGCACTTATCTGTTCTCTTCAGTTGTTGTATACTATGATGTATCCAAAGTGGGGTTTTTTATAGGATGATTAAAACTCTGGCTTTTGAATGCTGTTGGTACATGACCAAATCATGTGGTGCTAATAAAGATAGTGGTGATGAAGCAAAGAGGGACTTTGAACATGGTGTTGAACAATGTGGATTGGGTCCAGGGGGAAGGTATCGGGGTTGCTTGATCTCTTCAGTTGCGAGATTGGGAAACTGCTCCAATAAATTCTTAATATGTAGTGCAGGAGCTGGGGTGGGAGTAAATGTCTGAGAGATTTGTTTAACCTTTATGTCAAATAAGTTGGCAAAGTCCTCGGTGGTCAGGGAGGGTGGGACAGGAGGAGCTAGTGAGTTAAGTAAAGATGAAAAGATGTTGTGGAGTTTGTAAAGATCTCGTGCAGAGAAAGTCACATCAGATGAGAATGTGAATAGTAGGGCCAGATCTGTTTCAGATCTGTTGTGATTTCTTCCACTTTTTCTCTTAATTCACATCTCAACACCAAAGAGAGGACCAAGAAGTCTTCCTGTGTTTGAAAGATGGTGGACGATACATAGATTAAAAAAAAGAAGAGGGGAGTGTCAGTAGCAGAATCTAATAGTAGGTAAGAAAAGGAGATAGGGTCTGGAAGGTATGATATGGTGCAGGAAGCAACAGATAAAGGAGTGGAGTGGAGGTTTAGCCAAATGGGTGAAGAATACTGACAGCTGGTTTTTGGTAGGATAGGAAGGGTGATGGTAAAGGATACCAAGTGGTGATCAGAGATGTGAAGTGGGGTAGCAGTGATGCCTGTAACTGGGGAGGGATGACTGAAGACTAGATATAGGAGATTCCCTCCTTTGTGTATGGGTGAGTAGCTGTTAAATGTTAAAGAGAAGGGATGGAAAAGAGTTATAAGGCAAGAGGAATAGAGTTCCTGTGTTTTTTTTCATCAGACTATTTCATATACAGTTTATGTGGCATATCGTTAGGCATTTATGTCTCCTGTGGAATAAAGGGCTGCTTTAAAAATTGTTTCCTCAACTGCTTTGAAACCGTATTTGTGAATTGCTTACAAAATACATTATAACTGCACATTAAATTTAAGTGCGGATGTAAATTAGTGGTAATTATTCTGGACCTTAGTTAATCAGTGTCACCATGTGTCTAGACAGGTGTCAAAAAAGCCCTGGTGGATCTTTCATACTCTGTAGCTATTTTTCTGGAATGGTTTTAGGTCTAGTTGTCACTTTAAAGGGTTATTTTGTACATCTCTTTTGTCTGTTAAAATTTTGTGTTTACTCTAATTTGAGAGGTCCCTTTCACAATGACAATGTGTCTGTACACAGGGTGTATACTGAATAGTTTGCAAATTATATAAATCATATGCTGTGAGCTTCTTAGTCACCAGATCTCAACGCAGCTGTACACCTATGGGGGATTTTTGACTGGTGTGGTATAAAGAGCTCTCCAAAACCATCATCAAAGCAGCAATTGAGAGAGTTAGGAACTAATTAGGAACCATGCTTGATTACATAGAACAAGCAGATCATGAACAGGCAAGAATAAAAGAGAAGGGAGGTCTATTAGAAACCAAACTAAAACATCAAAGAAAGTTTTACAGACAACAGGTGCTGTTTGAACATACCCAGGGCAGGCTGTGGGGCAAGGTAGAAGGCATAATTGGTACTGATCGGCAACATGAATGATGATGGACAAAATTGACTTCTTGTAACTTCTGGATATAAAATTACAGAAGAAGCGCTCCAAGGTAGCGAAGCGACCAAGTGGGAAACAGTGATGGTGACGATGATGATGATGATGACTGGATACTCTGATTTCCTACCAAAGCCAAAAACATGCAAATTAGGCTAATTGACTGTTCCCCCTTGCCCTAATTGCGCCCTTGCACTAATTGCCCCTAGGTGTGAGTGTAAATGCTGGTGTGTTTTGGCCCTGTGTGGGACCCTAGTAAGATTAAGTGGTTTGGAAAATGGATCATTGAACAGAATGAATGATCAATTTATTTATCAAAATAATACAGAGTATATAGTAGCATTCAACTCAAAAAACTAGCCCCAGTCTACTCTTCTGCAGCTAATCTGCATGCAGATACGCTTTTAGCTTTGAAGAGCACTTTAAAAAAATTAAAGAGTTGTCTTTATTTTTTATTTAGGTATGTTTTGGATTCTGGTTTTGTCCTTTGTGGAGAAAGTTTTTGCAATTGCCCACAACAGCCTCACATGATAAAATATACATGCAACACTGAGAAAAGTTTAATAATATGGCACCACATAGTACTTTGCAGTCTTAACAGATAAGAAATGTCTGTAGATATGGAGCACAGTTCATTCTTGCACCTCGGTCCTTCACTTATTCTGTTATTTACTGGCATATATTAGATTTTTTATTTTTATTTTGCTATACTGTATTAATCCCAGAAGGGAAATTATTGCCTCTGCATTTAACCCATCCAAAGTGAGCACACACATGTAAACAGTGACCACACACACTTGGAGCAGTGGGCTGCCATACACATTGGGGGCGCCTGGAGAGCAGTTGGGGTTAGGTGCCTTGCTCAAGGGCACTTCAGCCATGAAGGTGGAGGAAGGGAAGGTGCAGCTCACTCACCAACTGCCACACATTTTCCTGCTGGTTCGGAAATTGAACCAGCGATCTTTCGGTTCCAAAGCTGCTTCTCATTATGCTATGGCCGCCCCCATTTGTGATTAGACATCAATAGGTTTAGTAGGAGGCTAGGAGATAAAGTGCACCTGATTGGTTGTCAAACTACACATTGCACTGTACGTACAGTACATACTTCCACAGTAACCAACAGAGACAAGTTCCACTCCCAATTTTACAACAGCGGGGAAAAAACATGCAACTTGAAACAGCATGACAGGCATGGCAGAAACATAATGGGAAACACATAATATGTGTTGAGAGTTTGAATCTTCTTACCCATTCTGAGTTGTCACATAGTGGCACAAAAATTGGACTTATGGATAATAGCTACATTGCTTTGTTTAGAAAACTCTTATTGCTTTTCCCATCAGGTTGAGCGTTTCTCCTCCTACCATATGTGAAGCAAGTTATCTTCTTTATTCCTCTTTTTGTTATTTTCTGATCTGCCCTGGTGCCTCTGCTTTCTTGCTATAGCCTCCCCAATGTGTCACTTCTTTTATATATATATATATATATATACATTTTCAGAGTGACCTGGACTCATCACGCCTCATATATAT
>JBCNYH010081199.1:0-10663 GCA_039654325.1 Tandanus tandanus | reverse complement strand
AGTTTATTTATTACAGATCATCACTGGACGTCTTTTATCTCGAACCTTCAGTGTCAGTGTTTATGGTGAGTAAAAGTTTTTCATGTCTCCTTCCTGCTCATGTTCAGTATCAAAACTTCATCAATCCACAAAAACGTCCAATAAGATGTCAGACACCTAGAAGTCAGGAGGCAGAAACGTTTTGAGAATACGGTTATCGAAGCTGAGTTTGGCTTTATTACTGATCACATGACCCTCTGGCTGTTTATTCAGGATGACCCTGTCTCATGTTTGGATACAAGTTCAAGTTCAAAGAGTTTATTGACTTTTAAACCGTCAGGAAACATGTTTCCCTGTACAAGGAAAATCTTCTTTTTCTGTCCACTCTGAATACCAAAATTATTAAAAAATAAAAAATAGGTTTAACAAAACAAAAACAAACAAACAAGGCTATCTATTGACTACACGACAAGAAATACATAAATATAGATATAGACTATACATAGACATAAGACTGTGGCTGTGCAATGTAAATATACTGTGCAAAATTGTGCAAAAACAATATAAACTATACAATAAGATTATAAATACTATGTGCAACATAATCAGTTTTATGTGCAATATTGCATGTGCAGTTGGTGAGGATGGAAACAGTCAAATGAGGTATTATATATTCCTGTCATCTGTTTAGGAGTCTGATGGCATTAGGGAAGAAGGTGTTCCGTAAACTGGAGATCCTCCATTTCACACTTCTATACCTCCGGCATGAGGGTCGAAGTGTGAATAGTCCATGTTGGGGGGTGGGTGGGGTCTTTGATGATGGAGGCAGCTTTGCTGTGGACTCTGCGGTGGTAGATGCAGCTGGTCAGGACGCTTTTAATAATGCAGCTGTAGAAGTTGCCGCGGATCCTGGGTGCCATGCCAAACTTCCTCAGCCTCCTCAGAAAGCACAGCCGCTGTTGAGCCTTCTTCACCAGCTGTGTGGTGTTGAATGTCCAGGTCAGGTCCTCACTGATGTGGAGCCTCAGATGTTTAAAGGTGCGCACCCTTTCCACCTCAAGCTCTCGGATGAACAGTGGCTGATGAGGTCTCCTCTCCTTCCTCATGTCCACTATGAACTCTTTTGTTTTTTCTGTGTTGAGCGTGAGATTATTGTCCTCACACCATGACACCAGGCTGGCTACCTCAGAGCTGTAGTCACCAAAGAGCATCCTGATGTAGGAGTGTTTGATTTCCAGGTGGGTGACAGAATAATGGAGTGGAGTGGACTGGATAATGGATTGTTTCCTAGTTTAAAATAAAGCATTTCTCCTGTGTGTTTGTGTTTTTTAGCTCCAGTATCGACTCCAGTAATAATAAAAGAGAGAGGAAAACGAAGTGTGGTTCCCACAGAGTGGTGTTCCCTCCTGTGTACTGTGGAGAATGGAGATGATGTGACGTTATCCTGGTACAGAGAGAATGAGAGAATCTCCATCACCAATAACACAGATCTCAGTGTTATCCTCAGTCTCTCACTTCAAATACAAAACCACAACATTAACAACAACACTTATATCTGTGTGTCTGTAAACCCTGTCAGTAATAAAACAACTTCTCTCAACATCGCACAGCTCTGTGATCATCACTCAGGTACGTCACAGAGTCTCCTCTATCATCATTTCATCAATCTTCATGTAGGAGTGATGTGATTTCCTACATTTGTAATGATGTACTAACATTAACAGAACAACCTGATCATTCCCGAACACTGCTTCCTGTCCTGCTCTCTGCTGAAGTTTTCGTGGTAATAATAATATCTCTATCTGTGTGGATTTGGTGGAAACAGAAAAAGCAACATGGCAAGTAATGCATCTTTATTCCTGAGTTTACTTCATTTTTTTATTTATTTTATTAATTTTATATATTAATTTATTTATATTAGTAATGTTTTATAGACTTGAGATTTCTGTCTTTAGTTTTGGAGAAACCTGGTGAATTGACATACGCTGATGTGAACATGAAACACAGTGCAGAGAGAGTTAAAGAGGTAAAACTTCTACATAAAACTTGCGCATGGGGCGAAGCTCTCACATGTAAAGTTCCTGACATGTGCACATACATTTATCCAAGAAATAAAAAATATCAATTTGAGCAAATTCTGAGCAGCAGTTGTTACAGAATCACCATAACAGGGAATTGTTTTGAAAGTTTTTGAACATTTTTTCCCTATTTTATTTAAAGAAATTTGCAGAATGTCACCAAAAGGTTTTTAGCACATCTCCATGGTGAAGGTTACTCTCATGCAAACTTACCAATTTTTGAGAGGATGATGTAGCTTTGATATTTGCACGTGAGATCTAATGATCATGATATGAAATGTATTAAAGGATTTAGAATAAAAATCATGGGGGCACAGTGGTGTAGGAGTTAGCACGTCTACCTCACAGCCAGAAGCGCCTGGGTTCAAGTCCCGGATCAGCAAGGGTGTTTCTGTGTGGAGTTTGCATGTTCTGCCAGTGCTTGCGGGGGTTTCCTCTGGGTACTGCAGTTTCCTCCCACAGTACAAAGACATGCACAATAGGCTAACTGGCTGTTCCAAATTTCCCCTAGGGTGAGAGTAAATGCTTGTGTGTGTTTCCCTGTGATGGACTGGCGAGCTTTTCAGGATGTACCCCGCCTTTTCCCAGAGTCGGCTGAGATGGGCTCCAGCCTCCACATGACCGTAATAAGCAGAAGAAAGAATGATTGGTATAATATGCTGTTTGTTCCACAGGAGTAATAAAGTAATAAAGTCTCCCCCTGATTCAGATCCTGATATTTACACTGTTGTGTTTTACAGGAAGAACACTGGAGAGTATCACATGATGAAGCGGAGAGTGACTCCGTGGTGTATTCAGAGGTGAAGAGAGTTACATGATTCAACACATCATTCTTTCCTTTAATACATGTACACTGTGAAGATTATTTTGAATCATTGTTAAAGTGAAAGGTGATGTTTAAGCTAATTAGAGAATATTTCATCTTCGAACCTGACTGGGTTTTAGGATGTAGATTTCAGAAGTTATTAAGTGACTCCTGTCTGATCCTATATTTCTGCTTCTTAAACGTCAGTGTTTGATTTGAATCATATTTAACTGTTGAATCCCTCTGATCTGAGCTGTGCTGCAGGGTTTAAGTTTAAGAGAGAGAGAGAGAGAGAGAGAGAGAGAGAATGAATGTAAATGAACCTGTAATTCCAGAAAAAACCTGATAACCTGCTCTTCTCCTCTTCCAGGAACCCAGTTAGTTCTGGTTCAATGTGTGTATCTCTAACAAATGTAATGCAGGAACAGGAAACCACAGAAAATTAAGATATAAGCATGTGTACTTTTATTCTGTTTTGTTTTATTTATTTGTATTTAAATATGTAAATTTGTTACTTTTACTATATTTTGTTTTATGGATTATTAAAATGCTGAATTTGTTAGATGTTTTATTAAAGAGAAGATTATGTTAAACCAGTAAGGCTGTAAACTTTTTTTTTGCTATACTGTATTAATCCCACAAGGGAAATTATTGCTCTGCATTTAACCCATCCAAAGTGAACACACACGTTAACAGTGAGCACACCCTCGGAGTAGTGGGCCAAAGCCGCTTCGTTAACCATTCGACTACGGCTGCCCCCTGTTCTTATTCAGTCACAATATTAAGATAATTTTTTTAATTTCAGTGATGATATTCTTACATGTACCACAGTAGCACTGATCAGTTAATTCATCCATTTTTCAAGCCGCTTAAACCTATTAGGGTCACGGAGAGGCTGGAGCCAAGTGAGGGAGAAAGCAGGGTACACCCTTTAACAGCTAGGCAGGCTCTTGCAGGGTCAACACACACACAAAGGGGCAATTTGGAGCAGCCAATTAGCCTAATGTATACGGGAAAAACCCACACAAGCACAGGGAAAACATGCAAACTCCACACAGAAATACCCTCACCGAGCCCGGGACTCAAACCCAGGATCTTCTTGCTGTGAGGCAGACATGCTAACCACTATGCCACTGTGCCCAAATTTCCTGCCCAAATCTTCCTTTATTAGAAATAATCATGAAACCCATATTTCCTCAGGGTACTCAGGTTTCCTCCCACAATCTAAATACATGTACATGAAGTCAACTGTTTCGTTTTAATTCCATGTTAATCCTGTAATAGGCTGGTGACCTGTTCAGTGTATACCCTGCCCCCTCTCACTTGAACTCAGCAGAGATTGGCTACAGCTTCCCTGCAACCCTGACAGATAAATGGAATCGAATGAAGTTTGAGTCCTGCACTCGGCAAGGGTGTTTCTGTGTTGAGTTTGCATGTTCTCCCTGTGCTTGTGTGGGTTTTTTCAGGGTAATCTGGTTTATTCCGACAGTCCAAAGACAAGTACATAAGCCTTTAAACAGGCACAAGTGGAAAACAAATTGTAAAAAAAATAATTTAATGTTATTATTCTTCTATTTAAGATCCAAAGAAAACATTTTCATTATTATTTTTTTAAATATCTTGTATATTTTGGATTTACTAGTTGTATCTCCCAGTATACGTTGCCTTATTAAGGTAAAAAACAGAGCGAAAATCTGTAGTATCTCCTGGTGCATGTTGCCTGTTTTTAAGGGTTAAGCTAATTGGCTGTTCCAAATTGCCCCTAGGTGTGAGTGTGTATATATTTCTCCTCTGTATATATTTCTCGGACTACTGGAAAAATGATGATGATTTATTGTGGAAATTTTATATCATATTCTTGTCCTCTCTCTGCATATTTTGGGTTTCATTCATGTTAATAAGGAACATTTTTTATTCTGCTGATTGAAGATTGTGTATTTGTGCATAGTCAGTCAGGAATTACAATTTAAAGTTTCCTGTTCACACACCCTAGGGTATATTAAATAAAGATGAAATACAGTGATATCTCTTGGAAATAATACGGAATTGGATCCACAATGTCTTTCTGAAACCATTCTCCTCCTGTGCGTGAGTTTTAATGACCCCTGCACCGGCCGCCATGATATTAATAACATCACCATCTTTATTATTTCTCTTGAAATCGTTTCCCTTCTACTGTTTCTTAACACTCGATCTCAGACTTTTCCACTTTTCTACCAATCGCTGTTGCGCCACCAAGTTATAACACATGCACAAGATGCCATCTCGTTATTGTTATTGTCAAGTCAATAAACCTCTACTGAGAAATAGTAAACAGGGGTTGCATGTGTACATCATGTAATCACTGAAGATATAGAAACAGATTTATGGAATTTAAAAGAATTAACTGAAGGCCACTGAGCATTAAGAAACGATGACACGGGTTCCATTCAGAGGTCTTACATGATGTCTGTACTGATTGTTCTGAAGCAGAAAATCCGGTCTCAGGTTTCTTAAATTGACCTTCAGCATGTTTTCCGTTCTTATACAGTGAGGTGTAGATTTGTTAGGGCAGTGGCTTAGTGGTTAAGGTGATGGGTTACTGATCTGAAGGACAGCGGTTTACTCCCCACTATCACCATGGTTGGGCTCTTGAGCAAGGTCCCACTGCCACGCATTTGCTGTGGAATATATATACGTATATATTAAGGCACAGCAGTCTTGGAAGCATCTCAGCCATCATATGTGTTTTATATTTGTGAGAGTGTTTTTTTGCAGAAAAAGAAAATGAATTAATGCATTTAAAAAAAATGTAAATGAAAAATATTGTTAATAAATTTACACTGAGAAATATTCACCACTGACTAACCTGGACAACTGACTCTTTAAGAATCAGTACACTCAGTCCGGCTCAAAGATTCATTTATAAAGATTCTGTTGCTCTGTTACTGTGCCTGACTATTCATTTCTGAAAGATTCTCTCAGAAAGTCCTGAATAAAGTGACCGGATGTCGATCTGCAGGTACCTATATTTACTTTTAAAACACTGAGTTTACTTTTAATTTTAAGTAATTTAATTATTGTAGTATAACAGGGAACTTATGGTCAGGTCCAATGGGTCTGCTACTGGTAACCTGTAACACAGTACTACCTGTCTTAGGTTCGGGCCGTCGGTGACTAAACCGGCACCCCCACCACTTCTCAATGAGGACTGGCGAGGAGGGTGGCTAGACACCCTGATGGAATTAAAAACAAGATCTGTCAAAGGGCGCCAGCTCAGGAGAGCCAATGGCGGCCATCTAGCAAGCCCCGCTACCTTGCGGTCACCCATCTACGGGAAAGGCTTCAGGATTAAACCTTGAGGAAAAATCCAGAGCCGGAGCCCCTATAGCAGTTCGGTAACTTTGTTATGGCAACTCCTGCAGCCAAGCTGGTGCCAAACATATTGCTTCGCATTCCTTTGGACCCCACCAACGAGGCCAAGAGGGGGATTCTGTCGTCTGGGCATCCCAGGATTTCCATACACTTAGCCCAGGCTTGCGCCCTGGAGAGGTCACGCCAGTGCTGCTGTTCACAGCGTCAGAAACTACACAGGAAGCAGCAGTTTATGAGTTATAAGTCCAGAGTGATTGGCATATGCTCGGACGCTACGGGTTGTCTCCGATGGTGGGAGGGACTGTTCAGTCCAGACGGTTAACTATCGCCCTCCTCAAGCTGGGCAGCTCCCAGCCAATAAGGTGTTGACCCGCCACAGTCTGTCTGCTTCAATGGGTGCTTGGAGCTTAGGGTAACACCCGACAAGCAGACTGCAATTCTCGCACCAGGCAAACAAGGACAAAAGAGAAAAACACATATCTTGCGACTAGCACGCTGGAATGTTAGGATAATGTCTCCTGGCCTCTCTGATGATCTCCACCAGGTCGGTGACTGCAGAAAGACAGCAATCATCACCCGTGAGCTAAAGAGGCTCAACATCGACATTGCCGCATTGCAGGAGACCAGACTCCCATCAAACAGCAGTCTCAGAGAACAGGTCTACACGTTCTTCTGGCAGGGAAAAGAACCAGAGGAACCATGACGTTATGTGTTGGTTTTGCAGTGAGAAACTCTCTACTGTCTTTGACTGAACCGCCAACAAAAGGCACAGACCGAATCCTCTCTCTTCGCCTCTCAACCTCCTCAGGTCTTGTGAACATTCTGAGCATCTATGCTCCCACACTCTGCTCTTCTGCCAAGACCAAGGATGTATTTTATGAGGAGCTTAAGTCCACAGTCAAAGAGATCCCAGCCACAGAACTTCTGTACTTGCTCGGGATTTCAATGCCAGAGTGGGAACTGACCACGACTACTGGCAACGTTGCATCAGCCACTTCGGCATCGGCAAGCTAAATGAGAACGGGCAGAGGCTTCTAAAACTATGTTTATACCACGACCTCTGCTTAACCAACATGTTCTTTCCCACCATGCCACACCATAGAGCATACTGGCGACACCCCAGGTCCCGTCAATGGTACTAGCTGTCAGGTTAATAGGTAAAAGGTTAAGGTAAAAACAGGTTATTATATAAGTTTTATAATTAATTATAAACATATTTCAGATAGATCTACTTTTGCTCTCTTTTGTTTGATGCATTGTGATAACTGTAGTGCGGTAACCGCAACACACTACAGCATAAGCCATTGTCCACATACGCCAAAATGGGGACTGTGATGTCTCATCAAGGAAATAGGTGAGGTGATCCGAATAACAGTGAGACTGAGAGCAAGCCTTGGTGAGAGTGCTTGACCTGCATGTACTTGTCTAGTCAAACGGAGCATGCGCACTGCGCACTCTGGTTGCTGAAACAAACGGGGCTTGGAGTTGGACTTCAACACAAGTCCGTATTTCCGGGTGAATCTCAGTTAATTTGTATGCGTGTTTAAAAAAAAGAAAAAGAAAAGAAAAAAAAACATTAAAATGTCATACACATTTATTACGTTGTGTATGACGTTACGTTGGCCCTATGTAGGTCCGACGTAAATATGATTTTAGCCCTGTTCCAGTGATGTCCAATAAAAAGCGCTAATATATATCACGACAGTGGGCCAACGTTGGGCCATCGCAAAAGTATTTTTCCGCTGAATTCTTGAGATGAGCGTAGGCCGTCTGATGTTTTGCCAATATCGGCCCTATGTAGGTAACCGATGGCGATCTCCAGCCTACCGTGCCTATTTATATCCTACGAAGGCTCGACATACTGTCTTATCTGGGAACTCTCTACTGACTACGGTAACATCCTCGCCATGTATGATGGCATAAAGAAAACTTTTGGCCCTAGCACCATCAAGATCGCACCTCTGAAGTCTGCTACTGGCATCATCATAACAGACCAAGACAAGCAGATGGAGAGATGGGTAGCGCACTACCAGGAGCTCTACTCAAGGGAAAACACTGTCATTGCCCCAGGACATGTGTGACTCTAACATCGTCACGCTTTAGATTTTTTGCGAACAGAAACACCCCTTATACATCGCCTTCATCGACCTCTCCAAGGCCTTTGACCTGGTCAGTATGAAAGGCCTATTCACTCTACTGCAGAGGATTGGATGTCCCCCAAAGCTCCTGAGGATGATCACATCTTTTCTCGACAATATGCAAGGTAATGTTCAGCACGACGGCTCTTCCTCAGATCCATTCCCAATCAAGAGCGGAGTCAAACAAGGCTGCGTACTTACACCTACACTGTTCAGCATCTTCTTCTCCCTGCTGCTGTTCTACGCCTTCAGCCAGTCCAAAGATGGGGTATATCTGCACACCAGGAGTGATGGCAACCTCTTCAACCTTGCACATCTCCGTGGAAAGACCAAGGTGAGAAGAATACTGATCAGCGAGATGCTGTTTGCAGACGATGCTGCCCTGACCTCACGCATGGAGGAAGCCCTACAGCGCTTCATCAGCTGCTTTGCAAATGCTTGCAGAGACTTTGGTCTTACCATCAGTCTCAAGCAGACATACATCATGGTCCAAGACGTCAGCAGCATCCCAACCATCTCTATTGGTGACTTCACCCTTGAGGTGGTGGAGGATTTCACCAACCTTGGCTCCACCATCTCCAGCAACCTCTCCCTAGAAGCTGAACTAACACTTGGTTTGGCAAAACGGCAACAACAATGGCTTGCCTAGTAAAGAGGGTCTGGGACAACACCATGCTGACCACCAACACTAAGATGAAGGTATACCAAGCGTGTGTGTTCAGCACACTGCTCTACAGAAGTAAAACATGGACCCTGTATGCCCGCTGAGAATGTAGACTCAATACCTTCCATCTACGCTGCCTCCGTAAGATCCTGGGAATCACCTGGCCAGACCGTGTCCCAAACAAAGATATGTCTTGGCACAGGCGGGAACACCAAGCGTGTTTGCCTTCCTCACCCAAAGGCGCCTGTGCTGGCTCGGCCACATCAGCCGAATGAAGGACGGTCGAATCCCAAAGGACATGCTGTATGGCGAGCTGGCCACTGGCTTCAGACCTATAGGACGACCTGCCCTTTGCTACAAAGACATCTGCAAGTGAGACATGAAGGCAGGCAACATCAACCCAGCAAGCTGGATAGCTGTAGCTGCAGACTGCAGTAGCTGGAGACTCTCTGTCAAGGCCAGCATTTAGACGGGGGAACAGAAGTGAGAGGAACAGTGGGAAGAGCAGAGAGAGCGCAGACTACACGTGCAGCCACTGCAACAGAGTGTTTCGCTCCAGAATCAGACTGTATAGCCACAGCAAGCGCTGCAACTCAAATACTGACTAAACCATGGCGCACACTCCATTGTCTTCCGAGACAGACGAATGCCAACAATAATAACAGGGAACTGTGGTGAGAGAAACACTTAACTAAAATATATTATTTTGTTATAAAGTCAATTAAATCTCACGAAGTCAAACAGAAGTAAAGTAAATGACAGAGGAAAGCCAGTGTCACCAGTTTACATGAAAACCAGTTAAACCGGAACACAGGTATTCTGCTTCAGTGCGTGACTCAGCAGAATCTCATCTACAGACAAAATGCTCTTTGTTCAGGAAATTAAGGAAATATGATCACTCATTCCAAAGATATTACAATTTCTATATTCATTTTCATATTCACATTGATGCTGTAAATGATCAATAATTAATTCAAGTACGTGATCGGGAAGCCCAGCAATTTGCACAAGATTTATGGAGGACCAAATATATGACATTATACCATTTCAGACCTGCAGGCCACAGGCCTTGCACAGTTCATGGGTCCAAAACCCACAGCACCCCCAGTGGCGCCTGATACCCAGATTTCCTCCTCTTCACTCTCACGAGGTAAGAAGAAACAAATGAGGCGCCTAAGGAGATTTAAGTTTAATGTTGAATTCATCGAACAAATGACTCATTAAATATAAGAGTTTAACATCTAAGAAAAAAATATCCGTGTATATTTTTAAGCAGTTGTGCATTGATCAAAGAAACCGCCTCAAAACCGTCGTGTGATCTGATTGGTCAGTGAAGGTTTTTCACCGACGTCATTCAGAATCAGGAGGCAGGAGAAAGCGCTTTAGTCTGTAGTTGAATTTTAGTGATGCATTCTCTCTAAGTATAGGTAATTATAGTTAATATGAATTGACATTACATTATATACCTGTGAGGAGGGTCAGAATCAGAACACATTACATTTCGTCCAGTATCAGGTCCATGAGCTATGAACAGCTCTAGGCACAACACAAAATAGGGCCAACACACCAGATAGTTTACTGAACACTCAATTTATTGAGCTGAAAAGCAACATAACAAATGAGTCTAAGGAACGATTATATATAT
>JBCNYH010081090.1:0-10667 GCA_039654325.1 Tandanus tandanus | reverse complement strand
CACTTCTTCAGAAGCCGGCCAGGCCAAAATAATAAACAAAACCCATCTAACTTTACACATTCAAACTAATTTCCCTATGCCATAAAGAAAACAATCAAACAAAGCACATCGGCTTCCCTCACTTCCTAGCTAACCCAAAACCAGGAGAAAAGATGAGAAAACTTAAATGGCACCAGCTTCCTACTAACCACAGGGCTATTAACAGGTGAATATATTTACAAAAATTATGTATTTATACAATATATACAAAGTCAGCAATCAGGTTAATGGAATACAACACAAACAGAGTCAGTGCCAGGCACCAGGCCATACACAAGAAGACAGCACTAGAAATAACAAACAAATTGTAAAGGCGCACGAACACACTGCCAATCACAGAGGAGACAATTCGCGCGCTGAGCTGTGATTTGGTTTCTGTTTAAAAACACTGCCGGAAGTGCACTCCACCAATCACCAACCAGGAGGCAGGGCCAAGTTAAATGTTGTCATTCTATGATATGGAAAACCGGATTCAGTGCAGTGAGCTGGACCTACAGATGACAGAAAACAAAATAGCAACCAAAAATACGAACAGGGACGTAACACCCCTCCCTTAATAGTGAACCCCCAGGTTCATCACTTTCATTTGGAATGGCACTGAGACAGTGAGTCAGCCACTACATTTTCAGAGCCCCTTTTGTGCTGGATGTTTAAATTAAAACTTTGCACAATCATGGACCATTGCATAAGCCGTTGGTTGCTGTTTGACATGCGATTTAAAAAGATTAGTGGGTTGTGGTCTGTAAAACTGTAATGGACTGAGAGCTAGAGTCAAGATACACCTCAAAATGTTGAAGCGCGAGCAAAAGGGCAAGGGCTTCCTTCTCAGTAGTGCTGTAGTTTACCTGATGACGGTTAAATTTAAGAGAGAAGAAACTAACAGGATGACCACTCTCATTAACATCCTCCTGAATCAAAACAGCACCAGCCTCTGTACCACTGGCATCTACTTCAAGTTGGAAGGGCTTCTGGAAATCTGCAGCAGAAAGAACAGGTGCACTACACAAAAGCATCTTGACAGACTCAAAGGCTTCCTGGCAGCTAGGAGACCACACAAAAGTAACAGAGCTACGGAGAAGATTTGTAAGAGGCAACACAACATCAGAGAAATTTTTACAAATGTTTCTATAGTAACCAGCATCGAGATAGCATCGAAGTTCTCTTTTGTTCTTGGGTGCAGGAAAGGTTTCAATAAACCTAACTTTGTCCTTCAATAGCCGAACCGATCCCTGACCAACCATTTCACCAAGGTAGGTGATTGTGGCATGAGCAAAGTCACATTTAGCAACATCTAAAGTTAGAGAGGCTGTCTTGAGGCAAGCAAATACATTGTCTAAGGTAGAGATATGACTTTCCAAAGTATCTGTAAAAATAACCACATCATCAAGGTAGACTTCACAATTGTCAACATCACCTAATATCAGGGTCAATAGATGATGAAAGGTAGCTGGTTCATTCTTTAACCCAAAAGCCATGACTGTGTACTGGAGGAACCTGTCTGGTGCAGCAAAAGCAGAAATCTCAGAAGTTCAGAAGCACGTGGGGTAAGTGGAACTTGCCAATAACCCTTTAAAAGGTCCAATTTCATAACAAACTTTGCACTACCTATTTGATCAACACAATCCTCCATTCATGGGGGGAAAGGAATCTGCTTTAGTTAAAGCATTGACTTTTCAGCAATCTGTACAAAACCTAAAGCTTTTGTCAGGCTTTGGAACTAAGAGACAGGGCGAACACCAAGGACTACAGCTAGGCACAGCCAGACCATTCTCAATTAAATAATCAGTCTCCTGTTTCATAATAGCACGTTTAGTCGGATTAACCCTGTAAGCATTTTGTTTGACAGGAGGGTTATCACCTACATCAATATCATGCTTAAGGACTGTTGTATGAGAAGGAGAATCAGAAAAGAGGGAGGTATATTTCCTAATGATTTACTAAGCTACTGTGGGCTGGATCTGACAAATGAGCCAGTTTGGACTGAATATTTGACAGCCACTCAGAGTTTGGAAAGTGAGTACAGGTGAAAACAAGCCCTACCTAAATTAAGACCATCCACCTCAGGAAAATACTCAGATTGGGACATGTCTGTGGGAGCAGCAACTGCTGAAGTGACCACTGGAACTGAAGTGGAGACATCGGAGGTGGACCGAGAGACATAAGGCTTGAGCATATTTACATGACACACACAAGACCTTGTTGGAACTCAGAGCCCCCTCTGAGTGGACATACACCGGGTGAAAGTACAGTTCCTCTTTTCACTTGGTTGTTTCTTAAGTTATACACTATAATTCAGTAATTACCCAAAACTACTTAATCAAAATAAAAGATCTCAATACAGCAGATGAGGATAAGCAAGATACCTTTATTCAAAGTTGCAACCTTTCACCAAACAATTCTGAGAGAGCAGCTGGTCTCTAAGGTCTGATCCCATCAGCATCAAAGTCAGAATCAGCAACTTCCCCTAAGAAAACCCCTTCTTTTATATTCTCTGGCGTCTTAGATGCCGTGCCCTTTTTAATTTGCATATGCTTAGGCAATTTCCCCTTAAATCCATGTTTTAGGCTATTTTAGCCCTGCCTACCTCATTTGCATATTTTTCTATTTCCCAATATTTTCCTGTTTTGCCCTCAATGTGATGTAATATTTCCTGTTATGTGTTTTGTTCCATCCCCTCATGTGATCTTATACTTTCTGATGTGACGTGTCTCTATTTAATTTCCCCTTATTTCCGGGCGTCTTTGGGAGTTTTTATAAAAAAATTGGCGCTTGCTTATAAGTGCCAGTTTCCGTGTTACGTGTCATTTCTGATTTTCATTCTTATGAGAGCTGTTCAAGCGGACTATACTGCACGCTGGTTCTTTTCTTATTTTATTTAGTGAAATGCAAGCATACTATTACATAAGTGCTTCAAATGCATGATACTTTAAATTCTAACTGCTCTGTCATCTTAATCATTAATGTACCAATGTCCACGCTGTCAATTTACTTAGATGCATATCATGGGTTCTATCATCTGGCCCCTGCTAATCCCAACCTTTTGGATTTTCTGGAGTTCCTTTCTGCTGCCTGGTTCCAGCCTGGGTTTCCTGGGTCTCAATCCAGGTCCCCTCTTTATCCCTTCCAACCTCCAGTAACCACTCGAGATCAGCCTACTCAAACTTTACCTGAAACCCAAGATCAATCCACCCAGGTGCGCTATTGGTATTTTTCTTCGCGGCCAGATTCTCCTCCAGGCTCTCCTTTCATCCCTTTGCGTTCTCCAGAATATTCTTCTCCAGAGCCTTCTCCCCCAAACTCTCCTATGGAGTGTTACCCTGATTTTCCTGAGTATAATTCACCCTCTGACTATACACCCACATCTCCTGCTAATGAAGATGCTCCTTCTTCTACTACTGATGAAGTGTACCCATAATCCCTCAGGACAGGCTGACTGATCTGTAACCTTTTAATAAATTGTTTTTTTATCTCTTTCTTCAGTCTCCAGTGTGGTTATTTCATTGGTACACTAACTTTATATTTAAGCCACAAAGTTTACTTCTGCTATTGCTGAATTAAATGCCTCTTTTACCAAGCATTATTCTACTTTTTCACTTTCTGTAATTATTACTACTCTTTAGGTTAATACTGCTACCTTAATGCTGATTATAGGTCTTAATGTTAGTTGAAGCCAGATATATTATTTTACTGCTAAATTAAGCAGGATATAAGGGTTTCTTTCCCACAACCTTCGTTTCCCATCAGGCGTTTTCACAACATAGTCTGTGTCACTCAGCTTGGATTCAATGACATAAGGACCTGAAAACTTAGCCTGGAGAGCTGAACCTAGTAATGGCAGCAAAACCAGAACTTTATCTCCTGCTTGAAATGTACATACCACAGATTTTTTGTCAAAACCACCTTCATTTGGGATTGTGAAGAGACCAAAGAACGCTTTGCTATTTCACGGGCAGTGTGTAGGTGCTCACGAAATGAGCTAACATAATCCAAGATATTTCTAACTGGGGTTTTCACAGGACTTGGAGACAACGTGTCTTCCTGTAAAACCTTTAATGGACCACGAACAGAGTGACCAAACACTAGCTCAGCTGGACTGAATCCAAGTGCTTCTTGGTCTACCTCACGACAAGCAAACAACAGCAAGGGAACACCTTCATCCAAATATTTTCCTTGATTTAAACAGTAAGTTTAAAGCATAGACTTTAATGTTTGATGAAATCTTTCTAATGCACCTTGGGACTCAGGATGGTATGCACTAGAAACCTGATGAATTTGAATAATGTTTAATTGTTTCAACACCTTTCTAAACAAATGAGAAATTAAATTTGATCCTTGATCAGACTGGATGTATTTCGGCAAACCAAAGGTTGTACAAAACTTAATCAGAGCTCGAATGATGGCATGGGATTTAATGTTACGCAAGGGTATGGCTTCATGGTACCTTGTGGCGGCATACATGATGGTCAATATGTACATGTTACCAGACTTAGTTCGAGGCAGGGGACCAACACAATCTGGAATGGCGCAGGAGGAATAACCTGATTAGGTTTCCCTGCCAACTGACATGTTTCACAGGAGCCACAATACCTGGCAACATCGGACTTCACACTAGGCCAAAAGAAACACTTTAAAACACGGTTGTATGTCTTCGTCACACCTAGGTGATCAGCAAGATCATGGTCATGGGCAACACTTAATACCTGCTCTTGGTATGGCTTTGGAACCACCACTTGATACACTGTACTCCAATCATGCTCAGAATTAAGTGGTGTCCACTTACGCATTAGTACATCACAATCAAAGAAATATGCTGTAGAATGTTTAGCCGACTGAGTCTTATCTATAGCAGAATGAGAGAGAGAAACATCTGACTTCTGAGCTGCCACCAACTGCTCTATACCAATCCCCCATTTACCACAATCCTCTTCCGGTACACAAATGTTTTTATCTCTTTTAGCATCAACAACACTGGAAATTACATCTGGGTCTTCAACTACTGGGATGTCCCTACACATAAAGGAGTGTGAAAGATCATCCTCATCTTCCATTCTTCGAGCTTGGGCTCGGGTTACTACACAAGAACTAAAAACAGAGGGAAATTCACGTGACAGCTCATCGCTGTCTCCCAGCTTGGGATCATCTGTAATGATCAGCAGGGGGAAAACTTTTCCACCAGCTAAATCATTAGCCAGAATAAACGATACCTCCTTCACTGGCACCTGAGGACCGACTGCAACTTTAACAAAGCCAGACACAATATCTGAATGAAGATAAATGGTATGCAAAGGAGCCTTTACTACACAGAGGTCAATACCCCGCACTAGAACATCTGAACCACAGCTGGACTCATCAGACAGAGGTAGTACCCCTTCCAACATAAATGACTGAGCAGCTCTTGTGTCCCTCAGAATACGCATTGATTTCGGTTCTGAATAATTATCAGAGAGAGAAACTGCCCCTTTCAGAATAAAAGAGTAAAAAGCAGAATCAACGGACGAAAATGAAAGTAAACTGTCACACCGCTGTGCTACTTGTACTAAATCCACGCTTTTGGGGTTGTTTTGTGCTTTCCGTCGATTTTTGTGGGATAACATGGGGCAAACATCTATCAAAATCAGCTAACAAAGTCAATTCTTTCAACTGATCAAATGTATTGACCTTATTCGCGGTGCACCACCTGTCAAATAAAGCCAACTTTTCTCGAGCAAATTCAACATACGTCTGGCTGGCGGTTTTGGCATGTTTACGAAACCTCTGTTGATAAGCTTCAGGGACAAGTTAATACGCCCGTAACACAGACGGATTGACAGTTTCATAGTCCATACTTTGTTCTAGCGTCAAAGCAGAGCATACTTCCTGAGCTTTCCTCACAAACCTGCACTGTAATAATAACAACCAAATATTTCTAGGCCACTGTTAAGTAGCAGCTATGCACTCAGACACAGACAAATAGGTATCCACCTCACTTATCCTAAACATCGGAACTAAAGCAATATGCTTACTCACATCAAATCCGGCAGGATGTACAGATGAGGTACGATGCTCGTGTTGTAGTACAGGCGATGCCATACAGTCAGCCACAGGAGACGCAGGTGCAGAGTCCCGCACCGGCGATGACGCGCGGACAGGTACAGGAGATGCAGGTACACTGGGAGCGGTCCTATTTCTTAACGCCAGCTCTAATTCCAGTTCCTTTAGCTTTATCTCCTTCTGAGTCGCAAGCTCCAGTGTTTGGAACTGCAGTAGCTGCACTTGATACTGCTGACGACTTAACTCAAGGTCAAGTTGCTTCAGTTGTAGCACGAGCATGGGTTCTTCCAGTGGTGAACTTCCTACCACGGGATCTATGCGTGTCAGACTCTCGGGTTTTGAAACAGCCTTCGCAGCATCCAAATCCTT
The DNA here is from genome assembly GCA_039654325.1 of Tandanus tandanus. Taxonomy (NCBI): domain Eukaryota; kingdom Metazoa; phylum Chordata; class Actinopteri; order Siluriformes; family Plotosidae; genus Tandanus; species Tandanus tandanus. Next base: position 4,229 of record JBCNYH010081090.1, on the reverse strand, counting down.
TGAGTCCCCTAAATGTGGTGCAACACCCGGCTCAGTAGTTTCAAGAAGCACTCGCTGCTTCACCAGCTCTGCATACAGCAGTCTTTTAATGTCGTGCTTACTAGCGCGCAATGCCACTGATATGCTGTAAAAATCTGCAATTAGTAACAGATCATCCTTACGGCATTGCTCAAACTGTTCTAACGTGGGGCAAATAGCAAACTGATCAAAATTAAATTTAGCAGCCATATCACAACATACACACACTGTCCCCCCAACACAAAGACAAAACCGCCAGACAAAACGCGCCCTAGTAATTAGTTTACATTAATGTCAAATAATTATTTTGGACAAACTCTAAAGTTGTTCCACGATACATAAATAATGAGGCAAGGCATTTTCACACCTTTGCTGTGAACAGAGTGCAAAAGATTCCGGACAGCACAAAACCCCAACAATGCATGCTTCTACCAAGGAAAAACTGCATTGTGACAATTTGAATTGTAAAAAGTGCTATACAAATAAAACTGAAATTGAATTCAATTGAAAACTGTGCTGACAACTGCATGAACAATAGTAAATTAACTTTTGTCATCCACCTTACTTATGGGCCAAAAGTTCCTATAGGAAAAATAAATAATTCCTCCAGCAAAAGAAATGTAATTTCCAGTTGGAGATCCATTGGTTAAAAAGGTCCAAACTTTATAAACAAGGATTGTCGATCAAGTGAGTCTGACAGACCGTCTGGCAAAATTATCATCCTGGTCTTGTGCTGTTAGCACTGTAGCACGTCTCAGACAAGTTTAATAAACAAATCAAATGCATACTCCAGTGTAAGTGAGTGGCAAGATGCAAAGATTATGATCATTAAAGACCTGCAAAGACAAACATATGAGTAAGAAATGACAGTAAACAAAGGGGAACAGCTATCAAGCAAAAACAAATGACATCATCTTCGACAGTGATGATAGTACTTAAGGTGGGAGGAAGGTTACGTTGTTCAACACTTCCCAGCTTTTTCAAACACCCAATTATCATTCCCAAGGAGCATACAATCACAAAGCTGCTGATTCCACAATTTCATGAAAAGGAGAATCAACAGGCCAAGGGATTCACCATAAATGAGGTATGAACCAATGTTTATGAGGCTAAGGAGACCCATCGAAGCGCAGCAAATGAGTAATCTACATGGATTGTTTTGGCCCGTTCAGGAGGTTGATGCTGAGAGATTGACAACTTTCCTTGCAAACAAGCAATATGATTTTTTTTTTTTTTTAACACATGCCTCACTCACCATGCTGGTGGTGTATGGGAGCGGAAAATAAGGACCATGAGAAGCATTCAACGCCACACTCACTTTCTCCTAGTCGCCTCAGTGACGCCTCACCAGCCTCCCCAAGGACTTTACTGTATGAGGTTGCTGCAGTTGTAAACAGCCACCCTCTTACAACAGACAACCTTAATGACCCAAATAGCTTGGAATCACTCACTCCTAATCATCTGGTTATAATGAAGACTTGAACTGTGCTGCCTCCCCCCAGTGATTTAGGACTACAATTACCATTACAGTTATAAAAGATACCCAACTTGACTTTGTTAAACTATGGTGAAGTTTCTGCGACATGGTTTGTATTTTTATCTGGTTTCACACAAATGAGGATGAGTTTCCCTTTTGAGTCTGGTTCCTCTCAAGATTTCTTACTCGTGTCGTCTGTGGGAGTTTTTCTTTGCCACATTCACCGCAGGCTTGTTTATTGGAGGATGTGAAGGGTTTATAGAGAAATGTTTAAATTCTTTATTATATTTGTTTTTACTACATAAAGCTGCTTTGGAACCAGCCATTTTCCACCCTCACTGTTTCTTGTTATGGCTTGCCTTTTTATAGTCTCACAACTAAAGTACTGAATTCCATCAAGTCAGTCCGAATAATTGTGATAACATAGTGAAACAACTAATAGAACAAAGCACACAAATTGGTGTTTACTTGTAAAAGTTTCTCGAGCATTCCACCAGAAGGCGCTGCATGTGGTCATTATGGCCAAACAATGACTTAAACACTTCAGGTTTAACATTTTCTAACTTATTCTCTCTCCAAAAAGCACAGTTAGATTGGGTTGGAGTGTGGATCTCAGTAAGGTAGATAACATGCATTAATTCACATTTAATATTCTATGTTTAGAGAGAAAAAGGTTCTTATTCCAGTCTCACTGTTTAATGTAAATGTATAACAAGTTCAAGGAAAGTAGACCCAGATAAGACAGTACGTCGGGCCTACGTAGGCTATAAATAGGCACGGTAGGCTGGAGATCGCCATCAGTTTCCGACATAAGGCCGAAGTTGGCAAATCATCGGACGGCCTACATTCATCTCAAGAATTCAGCGGAAAAATACTTTTGCGACGGCCCAACGTTGGCCCGCTGTCGGGATTTATATGAGTGCTTTTTATTGGAAATCACTGGAACAGGCCAAAAATTATATTTACGTCGGACCTACATAGGGCCAACGTACCGTCCTACACTTGTACTATATGATATTTTAATATTTTTTTCTTTTATTTTTAAACACGCGTACAAATTATCCGAGATTCACCCTGGAAATACGGAATTGTGCTGAAGTTTAACTCCAAGCCCCGTTTGTGCAACCAGAGTGCACAGTGTGCATGCTCCGTTCGACTAGACAAGTACATGCCGGTCAAACACTTTCATCAGTCTCACTGTTATTCAGATCACCTCACCAATTTCCGTGATGAGACATCACGGCCGCCATGTTGGCGTATGTAGACAACAGCTCATGCTGTAGTGTGGTGCGGTTACCGCACTACAGTCATCACAATGCATCAAACAAAAGAGGGCGAAAGTAGATCCCTCTGAAATATGTTTATAAATAATTATATAACTTAATATTGCATCACAAATGCATTAGTAAAAGTTAATTGCTATTAAAATACGGTGTATGTATCTCGATTTTTTTACTTTCATCACACAAACATGTGTATTCTTGTGTCAGCGACGCTATTTTGACCATGTAGTCACATGATCAAAAAAGTAGTTCCCAAATATGGCGTACATAATGCCCGAGGAGTTCCGAGTGCCTCACTGTCTGCGTTCGAGTGGGAAAGGGCAGTAAACCAATATTTAGATCAATGTGTAAGAATTATTGGATTATCAGAGAACCAGAACTCCGTGATCAACGGTAAGTGCCCAGATTATTTTGCACTTATATATATATATATATATATATATATATATATATATTATATACAAGCGTAGAAAGGCCCTGTTTCTAATAAATTCTTAAGTCATATTGAACGCATGGTTGGCCTTAACAGCATGAGTAACACGTAGGGCAAACTTAACGTTTTGTGTTAAATGTTACATAATAATTACATAGTTTTTGTGTGATTGCAGGAGCGATGATGAAAAACCCGGCAGCCACAGCAGCAGAAGCCGAGGTAGAAAAACACATACGTGAATGGCTGCGTCTCGCCAAAGACCGAAATGGTGGGAGGAGGGAGAGGAGTGAGAGCAGCACACGGACTGATAAACATTTGTAGAATATCGACTTAATTTAGCACCCTTAAATTTTAGCGGTTGTGCAAAAATGGGTAATTAGCACCGTGATAAAGTAAAGTAAAAGTACTTAAGTGATTTAAAGTTTAATAATATTAATTATACATTGTTTACTTGAGAGGTTTGGGTATTTAAGTGAATAGAATTGCATGTATAATATACATTGTTCACTTTGGATGTATGAGAAATAAAGAGTTCATTTTATTAAACATGAACATGCTGCCTTATTTTGTCTTATATCTAAAATGTTTCCGTTTCTCATCCATCTTCCTGGTAAATGTTTTTGGTGTTTTTTGTGTTTGTTCATGTTGAGAAATGGAGGAGCACCAAAAAATCATAGGTGCAGCATCAGGTAATTTTGTGTTGGACTGAATATCCAAATGAAATCTTCAATCCTGGGACTGGATCAGAACACCCAGACTCAAAATGAGCACTATATCCACACAACACAGATGTGCTCAAGGGTGACCAGTTGTCTAGAGTTCTTCTTACTTGTGTTATTCATTTATCACACAGATGATGTCACTGCATGATGCCGAAAAACTTGTTCATACTTTTATTACCTCGAGATTAGATTATTGTAATGCGTTACTCTCTGGATGTCCTAATAGGTGCATAAACAAGCTCCAGTTAGTCCAGAATGCAGCAGCAAGAGTTCTTACTAGAACCAGAAGACACGAG
>JBCNYH010080845.1:0-10674 GCA_039654325.1 Tandanus tandanus | reverse complement strand
CTCCAGTGCTGAGGGTGAGACATGGTTGCCCAACCGTACCGCCTGTGGTCTGCCTGTCAGGAAGTTGGAGATCCAGCAACACAGCGATGGGCTGAGGCCCAGTATCTCCAATTTAGTGGTGAGTATGGAGGGGATTATGGTGTTAAACGCTGAACTGTAGTTAACAAACAACATTTTCACATAATTCCCCTTTCCGCTGTCCAGATGATTCAAGGGTGTATGATGGAGGTGTGCGATGGCGTCCTTGGTAGATCGGTTGGGATGGAACACAAACTGTAGCGGGTCCAGGGTGGCCGGTAGGGAAGAAGTGATGAAGTCTCTGACAAGCCCTTCGAAGCACTTCATCACTACCGAGGTGAGGGCCACTGGGCGGTAGTCGTTCATGCAGGCGGGCTGAGGTTTCTTCAGGACCGGAACAATGATGGACTGTTTGAAGCACGTCGGGATTATAGACTGATCTAGGGAGAGGTTGAAGATCTCAGTGAACACTGGAGCAAGCTGGTCGGCACAGGTCTTCAGGACCCGACCCGTGATGCCATCTGGTCCTGCTGCTTTCCTCGTATTCACTCTCCTGAATGCCTTTCTCACATCGTGCTCTGAGATGGTGAACAAGTTTGCCTCTCCGGTGTGCTCCAGAAGTGTGCTACCCATAGCGATGTTAGCACTGCTAACGCTGTTAGCGCTGTGAACTGCAGCCTCGAAGCGAGCATAGAAGGTGTTTAGCTCGTCTGCCAGAGAAGCGTCTCCATTCACCGATCTGGAAGTTGGTGCTTTGTAGTCCATCATGTTCCTTAGTCCCTGCCACAGACTCCTAGAGCCACTCTGTTGGAATTGTGGCTCTAGTTTCTGTGCATAGCACTGTTTCGCCTCCTTCACCACTCTGCGCATGCTGTAGGATGCGGTCTTGTACTCGTCTATGTTTCCGCTGGCGAGCCCCGTGTTATACGCAGCGGAACGGGATCTCAGAGCATCGTGGACGGATTTATCCACCCACGGCTTCTGATTAGGAAATGTTCTGATGGTGGTCTTCTGAACCGTGTCGTCCACCAGTGTTCCTACGAATCCCACAACCGCTTCCGTAAACATGTTGACGTCATCAGAGCTGCGCCGGAACATGTCCCAGTCTGCGGCATCCAGAGCGTCCTGCAGAGCGGCCGCCGATTGGTCCGTCCAGCGTGGTACCTCCCTCTGAGCCGGAACTTCCTGTTTGAGCCTTTGTTTATATTTTGGCATGAGGAAGATGGCGGCGTGGTCGGATTTTCCAAACGGTTCTCTGGTAATCCAATAATTCTTATACATCAATCTAAATATTGGTTTACTTCTCTTTCCCGCTCGACCACAGACAGTGAGGCACTCGGAACTCCTAGAGCATTATGTGCGCCATGTTTGGGAACTACTTTTTTGATCATGCGACTACATGGTCAAAATAGCGTCACTGACACAAGAATACACATGTTGTTTGTGCGATGAAAGTAAAAAAACTGAGGTACATACACCATATTTTAATAGCAATTAACTTTTACTAATATATTTGTGATGCAATATTAAGTTATATAATTAAATATTAGCATATTTTAGAGGGATCTACTTTCACACTCTTTTGTTTGAGGCATTGTGATGAATGTAGTGCGGTAACCGCACCACACTACAGCATGAGCTTCTACATACGCCAAAATGGTGGCCGTGATGTCTCATCAATAAATAGGTGAGGTGATCCGAATAACAATGAGACAGAGAGCAGGCCTTGGTGAAAGTGTTTGACCGGCTTGTACTTGTCTAGTCAAACGGTTAATTTGTACACGTGTTTAAAAAAAAAAAGAAAAAAAATTTAAATATCATATAGTAAAAGTGTATGACGTTACGTTGGCCCTATGTAGGTCCGACGTAAATATAATTTTAGGCTTGTTCTAGTGATTTCCAATAAAAAGCGCTCATATATATCATGACAGCGGGCCAACGTTGGGCCGTCGCAAAAGTATTATTCTGCTGAATTCTTGAGATGAACGTAGGCTGTCTGATGTTTTGCCAACGTCGGCCCTGTGTCGGCAACCGATGGTGATCTCCAGCCTACCGTGCCTATTTACAGCCTACGTAGGCTCGACGTGCTGTCTTATCTGGGTTGGATCACTCTTACTTATAGACCTGCTTGAGTTTAGCCATTTTTTGGTTGTCAGATGTGAATGTGATTCATTAGACCAGTCCACCTTCTTCAATTGCTCTATGGTCCAGTTTTGATGCTCATGTGCCCATTGTAAGCACTTCCAGGGATAGTGAGGTGTCAAGCATGCTTACTCTGACTGGTCTGCAATCTGCAAATGCACCGTGTATTCTGACACCTTTCTCTCATTGTCAGGATCAACTACTTCTGCAATTTGTGCTCTTCTATGGGATTAGATTCCCAGGACTCGAACTAAGGACCTTTTTGCTGTGAAGCAGACACGCTAACCACTATACTACCATCCTACCTGAATAAATATTTACTGTATACTATTGATATACTGTATCCAAACACATCCCTGATATCTTAATGCAGCATGTCACTGTAAGAACAAAAACCTAGAAAACAGGAGACCACAATGAACAAATGGTTTTGGGAGTAGCACGAGTTGTTATGTGACAAAAATTGAATGGTACTGTTTACAGTTGACGTATGGGAATGGATCGTGAGTAAGAGCAGCTACAAAACAAAATCTCTTTGATTGAAAGCTGTTTATGTTCTGTATGGGGGCTTTAATATATTTACTGGCCAGTAAATTTAAACTCTCCATAACTTGTGGAAGGCCACAGCTGAGACATGCCCATTGTATCTTACCTACCCAGTCTCCAATCTCCCTCTGAAACACCCCTGTGAACAAAAAGCCCAAGGCAGTCAGTACCTGAGCAGCTGGTGGTACTTGGTTTTAGTGTCAGCTATGGGCCCACAGTGCCAACTCAAGGTGTTGCTCAGATCCATGATAAAAGTTTTGGTAGCCTAAAACATCTTAAAAGATGAAGAGTAAATATGCCACTGTACCAGTCTTGAAAGATTGGTCTATGATTGCTCTGTGAATAGCATTATTTATTATTAAATAAGCCATGGTTCCAGTAAACATAATTGGTACATAATGACGTGATATTTATTTGCATGATGCTTTGTAACATAATGAAAGTATTTTTTTAACAAAGATTAGTACAGTAACATTCACTACTACTGTATGTCAGCCATTCAAAATGACAAAATGAAACTAAGTTAACACAACATTAAATAAAACATCAAGAGCAAACCTTTTTCAGCTTGTAATTGGAGACCCCTTTATTTACATTCAATTATCTACAGTTCAGTGGAATATTAAAAAAAATTGAGTATTTGTTAATGATTGCAGGAAGGCTGCAGCCTATCTCAGCTGACTCTGGGCATATAAAGGTATAGCTTGAACAGCTCCCAAGCCCATTACACGGCCAATACACACACACATACACACCAGCAGTGTCTGCTCTAAGACAAAGGAAGCTCAGCTTATCCTAAATGTTAGAAAAAATATTCAAATATGTACTGCTGTATTTACACATTAAAAATAAAGTGCTAGAACGTGATCAACTTCATGGCTAGTTTATTTAGAATCACCAATAATTTCTCACAGTTTGCCTAACGTGTGATTTTTTTTAATACATTCCTATGGCAGCACAATCCATTAAAACCCATAGAAGCGCAGCTTTTATGGAGTTCGAATAAAAGTAAATCAAATGTTTATTGGACAAATGCTTGAAAAACACACTGCCCATGGATGCTCATGCTCAGCTTCTTTATTTTTTTATGGGGAGTGGTCAGGCCAGGGTGCTAGGTTGTGTATGATGATTGGAGGAACTGTCAGGGAAGCTAAACCTTTTGTGAATGAAAAGGGCATCATAGCATTACAAGTTAGTCCCCTGCCTTGTGTTCATGTCTTGTGCAGTTATGAGAATAATTATTGCTAAAGTCTGTTTTTGTCACACCCACACCGGACTCAGTCCCCAACTCCCACACTAATCGTTCCCATTCTCCCGAGTTTTAATAACTAGCACCTGCACCTTGTTTCCCACACTCATCAGTCCCCCGATATATACCTCTGCCAAACGCCAACCGTTGTCGAGCTTTGTTGGAGCTATGCACTAAACTGCTACTCCCGCTAGTGTTTGACTAAACCCAACTTACCCGCCCGAGCCGTGCTGGTTGCAATCAGTCTACAACCATCTCCTCTCCCCTTTGTGTCCGAAAGGATTTATCCACAAGGATCTTTTGCTTTGGTTCTCCCTCACATCCTGTGGAGTTTCAGTTATCCTTTCTGTTTTGTTTTTGTCTGCCCCTCATGGCAGGTTTCATTTCTGATTCTCTTTTGGTTGTGTTTTTGTGGCTTACAAAACTGTTGTTATTTTGTAATTAATAAAGTCACGTTATTTCGTTTAAGCCCTTGGTCGCTGAGAGTCATTCATAACAGTTTTCCTAGTGATTTTTTATTTTGTGGTTTTCATTCTATATCTTATATAATAATAATATAAGAAATAAAAAAACATTCCCTTCTTTCCTTCTTGTTTCATTTTAGAAAAGGTTTGTTCATTTATTAAGGTCATGGTGGGACTAACAGCCAGCTAGCTAGCTGTGCATAATGGCAGACAATGCTTGTTGACCTGATTTTGGTAAAGCAATTTGATAGTCTTCTTTATGAGAAGACACTCAGAATTAAACAGCAGGGCAGATCAACACCCAAGGATAAATTGAATGGAAAATATCAAATTTTTTCAACTCTCCTGATAAAAGAGAAAAGAATTAACATATAAATAACATGATGTAATAATTGACAAATTTTTATAATATACTGTAGGCATAATATGTCCTTACCCAATTTGATTGACCATCAGCCACTACTGACACATGTCATTCACATCTAAGGAACAGCCAATAAACCTAATGTGCTTGTCTTTGAACTGGAAGGACCTTTTTGCTGTAAGGCGGACATGCTGACCACTATGCCACTATTCAAATGCCTCCCCATTCAAATGAATAAAATGTATTTTTTATTTGCTGACAGTATGTCATTTGAGCATAAACATGAGCATGTCAGATACAAAGTAGAATTGAACTGTGATATGAACATTAATGCATTGTTTGACTGGACAGTGTATTGGTCTTTTTGTGAAAAACTCATCTAATCTCTCATTTCATGTCCCAAACTGCTTAATCCTACTTGGGTCGAAGTTCATGGATGGAGGCTACCTCAGCCGACACTGGGTGAAGGTACTGAGGTACATCCTAAACAGCTCACCTGTCGATTACAGGGCCAACACACACAACCATTCACACTTACACCTAGAGGCAAATATGGAACAGTCAATCAGCCTTATATGCATGTTTTTGGACTGTGGGAGGAAACCAGAGTACCCAGAGGAAAGCTACGCAGGCATGCGGATGACATGCTTTTTCTTAGCGCACATGTTATAGCAGGCCTTTTCAGTTGCTCCTGCCCTTCCTGTACTTTTAACTCTTTTTTTTCTTACTTTTTTCTTGTACTTATTTTTTATTGTTCATAAGTAGCTGCCCTCTCAATATGTGGGTTGAGAGCGTTTTTGTACTTTTTATAGCTGCAGAACTTTTACTTTCATGGAGACTCGGGACCGCAGCGCAGCAACTACACGCCACGCGCTTTGTTTACTCCAGGGATCAGCTGATCGCCCTGAAGCCAGCTGGACTAGCAGCTAGACTCACGGACTTACCGGCTGAAATCTGGAGAAAAACACATTGGGGATGCAGAGGAGGAAGACAGAAGAGGAGAAAGAGAGAGGTGGTGAGACAGTGGAGACTTACAGAGAGGAAAAGGTACAAGTCGTGTCTCCTGTCTATTATAATGGGGAACGTGAGGTCATTGGCGAATGGATGAGCTGACAGCGGTAGCATGGAGTCAGAGGGAGTATCAGGAGTGTAGTTTCATGTGCTTCGTGGAGATATGGCTGCATCAGGATATTCCCGATGACAACGTATCCATCCCGGGCTTTCACACTGTCTGGGCTGACAGAGACTGCACCGCGAGCAGTAAGCTGAAAGGAGAGGAGTTTCATGTGCTTCGTGGAGATATGGCTGCATCAGGATATTCCCGATGACAAAGTATCCATGCCGGGCTTTCACACTGTCTGGGCTGACAGAGACTGCACCGCGAGCAGTAAGCTGAAAGGAGGGGGGCTTGCCCTTCTTGTCAATAACAGGTGGTGTAACCCCACCCATATAACCATCAAAGAGCAGAGTTTTAACTGGACATTGAACTGTGTGCTGTTGGACTCAGACTATATTATTGGCCTAGGGAATTTTCCCATGTCATCTTAGTGGTTGTTTATGTTTCTCCCTTTGCCGACCCCACTGCTGCATGTGACACTGTTCATGCTACCATAGCCCGTTTACAGACTCAACACCCAGGTGCTTTCATTGAAGTCACCATGGACACTATACTGTCAAACTTTGTGCAGTATGTGGACTGTCCAACCAGAGAGGAGAGAACTTTAGACCTTCTGTATGCAAATAGTAAGGATGCCTACAGATTCTCCTCCCTCCCCCCACTGGGGAGATCAGACCACAACTTAATTCATCATTCTTCATGCTATGTGCCTGTTGTGAAGAGGCAGCCTGTGACTACAAGGACTGTTAGGAGATGGTCGAAGGAGGACTTGGAGAAATTCTTGGAGAAATTAAAAATGGACCGATGCCATTGTCTCAGCTTTACTGAGAGTCAAGATCAGAGAGGATAAGGACAATTACAGGAGAAAGCTGGAGTGGAAACTCCAACATTACAACATGAGAGAGGTTTGGACTGGTAAGAAGGCCATCACTGGTTTCAGGCCATCCAACAGCAGAGGAGCTGAGGGTGGTGAGGACAGGGCCAACGAGCTGAATATGTTTTTTAACAGATTCGACACTGCGGCTACTGCTCAGCCCCCCTCTAACTTGTCAGGAGCAAGTCTGAAACCCTCTGCTACAAAACCCTCTCTCCTTTTCTCTTCTGACTGTGCCTCTGCCTCCTGTGATGGACCTGACAATCCTCCCCCACCAGTCAACTTCACCTATAATCAGGTAGAGAAACAGTTGAGAAGACTACACTCAGGCAAGGCATGGGGTGAGCCCCCATGTCCTTAAAGCCTGTGCCTCCCAGCTCGGTGGTGTCTTACATTACATCTTCACAATGAGCCTGATTCTACAAAGGGTACCTGTGTGGTGGAACACGTCATGCCTCGTTCCTGTACCAAGGACCCCACGTCCCAGTGGCCACCGGGATTACAGTCCCGTGGCACTGACTTTGCAGGACCCCCTTCAGTTCACTTACCAGCCTCGCCTCAGAGTTGAAGACACCATCATCTACTTGCTTAACCATGTCTACACCCACCTGGACCAGCCAGCAAGCACTGATGGTGATGTTTTTTTTTTACTTTTCCAGTGCATTCAATACCATCAGGCCGACCCTCCTGGGTGGGAAGCTGACAGCAATACTGGTGGATGACTCTTGTGTCCTGGATTGTGGACTACCTGACCAGAAGGCCACAGTATGTGCGCATGCAGTAATGAGTGTCGGACACCGTGGTCAGCAACACTGGAGCACCACAAGGGACCGTCCTCTACCCTTTTCTCTTCACCCTCTACACAACTGACTTCAGCTACTGCACAGAGACCTGTCATCTTCAGAAGTTTTCTGATGACTCTGCTGTAGTTGGATGTATCAGTGGAGGTGATGATACGGCTGCTGTGGACTCCTTCATCACATGTTGTGAGCAGAATCATCTGCAGCTTAATGTGACAAAGACCAAGGAACTAATTGTAGATTTTAGGAGATCTAAAACACCAGCGGCCCCTGTTTCCATCCAGGGTGTCAATGTGGAAATGGTGGATGATTACAAATACCTTGGATTTCATATTTACAAAAAACTGGACTGGGTTAAGAACACTACCTCACTTTACAAAAAAGGGCTATAGCCGTCTCTATTTTTTGAGGTGGCTAAGGTCGTTTAATATCTGCTGAACACTACTTAGGATGTCTTATGAGTCTGTTGTGGCCAGTGCTATTCTCTATGCTGTTGCATGCTGGGGCAGCAGGCTGAGGGTTGCAGATGCAAACAAACTGAACAAACTGATACATAAGGCCAGCAACGTTGTGGGATGAAGCTGGACTCTTTGACGGTAATATCCGAAAGGCGATTGTTGGCCAAAATAAAGACAATATTGAACAATACCTCCCAACCGCTTCACAACCTTCTGATCAGTCAGTGGAGCACATTCAGAGAGAGACTGATACCACCTAAATGCTCCACTGAATTCCTACTTGTGGCCATTAAACTGTACAACTCCACCACATAGCAACAACATCCACTGTTGTACATTTGCATTTTGCACTACATTTACATTCTACTATTTATCATACTGATAATACTGTACTGTACATTTTACTCACTGACAGGATTCATTCTGTATCTGTTTATACAGATATCAATAACTTCTAATTCTAGACTTGGACGTACTAAACACTATAGCACTGTACCATCTTGTGCAAAAACAAACAAGCAAAATACAGCACTTTATTCATTGTCTATATAGCTTATCTACTGCAGGTCATGGGTGGAGCCAATCTCAACTTATGTTGGATGAAAGTCTTCTAAACCAAAACCTACTTGCTGTGAGTTGACAATGCTAACTACTGTGGCACCTCTTTGCAACACATATAGTCATAAAACAATTGTGCTTAAAGTTGTCAGAAAACAGTGATAAAATCATAATTAAAGGTACCAGTGGTTTTGGTACCAGTGGTGCATGAAATTATATAAGACAAATCATGTATGAATGTAGGAGTTTGAGATGTCTTGATTTTGAAAAATTTCCTTTAAAAACAGTAAGTTCCAGAACATCAAAGACATCCCCTGGATTTGTAAAATATGACTTTATTCATGCCAGTAGAAAGACAACTACAATCTGTTTCGATATAATTTATTCCTTGGGTGAAATGCTATTTATTTCAAAGGTCATTCCAAGAGCTATTTAATAGCATATTTGTGTGCAAACTGAGAGGGTTTATTTTAAAGGTTAAATTGTGTATACTCCCTACAGGAAAATTTACTGATGAACTGATGGTATTGGATTTGTAGTTCAACACACAACTTCTGAATTAGGATGCAATCCAGGATGTCTTAATCAGAAGTCCAGTACTAATGCTCAGGCCTGTACCCCTCCCAGTTAAGTAAATACTCTAGACTCCTGCTTTTTCAACACAAATCCAGCAGTGCCTTCTGTTATTTTATAGTCTGTTTGTCCTTTAATTTCAAGAGGCTGAGAGGCCATGCTGGTGCTCAAATGCAGTGCAGTGCTTGTGATCAAGAGATGACATGCTTGAGCTGTCACATGAAATGATGTTGACAGATAGCTGTGAGGTGGGAGAATAAGACAATATGTGACATCAGTGATCAACAATCTCTAAGTCCAGGATTTGTACAATACAAGTTACATAAATCTATAGCATGATCCAAGAAATACTGGCCCACAAATGCAGTTAATGGAATAATCTGGTCTGACTGGCAAGCTATGATCAGGTCAAGTGTATGACCATCTATATGGGTGGAGCCACTCACATGCTGCTAAAGACTGAAGGATTCCAAGTAGGGTTGCACAATATTGGGGGGAAAAAATGCATTGCAGTGGTTTTTTTTGTTTGTTTGTTTGTTTTTTGGTGATACATATTGTGATATTAAAAAAAAGACAAGAATTCTCACCAATTTATTCGAATAGCTCTATTTGGAAAGAATTAGGTTGATTCACCAAGGTTAGTGATCTAACATGTCATACCCTAAAATAAAGGGGCTCATCTGTAAAGGAAAACAATTGCTGGTATATAAAGGGAATCCAGGAGGCCATGTCTCTGTACTCCAGATTAAAACAGAGCATTAGGGATGGAAGCCTCATTCACATTAGGAAATTTACATGAGTCACAAAATAGATGTTGTGTAACACTTTATTCTACACTAGCAAATTAGTAAACATCTTATAAACAAAAATCTAAAAATAAAAGAGTAGCTGTATCAGACCCCTGAGTGGTTTACAAAAATACAATGAAATAAAAATCTCTCTTTGTAAAGCAGCAGTAAAGTAGTAAACATATTTTACATTTTGTTTAAATTCTGTCTGATGAATTGTGGTGCCCTGCAATGGCCTGGCCTGACCCTAATTAGGATTAAGTGGTTCAGAAAATGAATGAATGAATGAATTGTAGTAGCATCTATGGTAAGTTATAAGTATTTTAAGGAATTTACTTTTATATATTTTAACTATTTGTGTTTTCTATTCAAACATAATTGCTTAAATGTATGATTGTATGCAACTTTTTCTGTGAATGAATTAATATTTGTAATTATTGCTTACATATCATATATCAACAATTACAAATATTAATTCATTCACACAAAAAACTGCATACAATAATACAATTAAGCAGAAAAACAATTACATATAAACATTGAAAGTAACATTTTTTATAAACATTAAAGTAATTCACTGCATTGATTAAACACTAATATAATTATACACATTAACATAATTATATGACAGTTTTTATTCATTCATTCCTTCATTCATTTTCTGAACCGCTTATTCCTAATTAGGGTCGCGGGGAGGCTGGCGCCCATCTCAGCCGACTCTGG
>JBCNYH010080485.1:0-10686 GCA_039654325.1 Tandanus tandanus | reverse complement strand
AAAACACCTCACTCTAAAACACCTCACTCAGAAAACCTCAATCTGAAACACCTCAATCTGAAACACCTCACTCTAAAACAACTCACTCTAAAACACCTCACTCTGAAACACATCAATCTGAAACACATCAATCTGAAACACCTCACTCTAAAACACCTCACTCTAAAACACCTCACTCAGAAAACCTCATTCTGAAACACCTCACTCTAAAACACCTCACTCTAAAACACCTCAATCTGAAACACCTCAATCTGAAACACCTCAATCAAAAACACCTCACTCTAAAACACCTCACTCTAAACACCTCAATATAAAACACCTCACTCTAAAACACCTTAATCTAAACACCTCACTCTAAAACACCTCAATCTAAAAGACCACAATCTGAAACTTCTCAATCTGTAACACCTTAATCTGAAACACCTCACTCAGAAACACCTCAATCTGAAACACCTCAATCTAAACACCTCGCTCTGAAACACCTCAATCTGAAACACCTCAATCTAAAACACCTCACTCTAAAACACCTCAATCAAAAACACCTCACTCTAAAACACCACCATCTGAAACACCTCACTGTAAAACTCCTCACTCTAAAACACCACCATCTGAAACACCTCACTGTAAAACACCTAAATCTGAAACACAACACTCTAAAACACAACACTCTAAAACACGTCAATCTGAAACACCTCAGTCAAAAACACCTCACTCTAAAAAACCTCACTCTATAAGACCTCACTCTAAAAGACCTCAATCAAAAACACCTCACTCTAAAACACCTCACTCAAAAACACTTTAATCTGAAACATCTTACTCTTAAACACCTCACTCTAAAACACCACAATCTAAAACACCTCAATCTGAAAAACCACACTCTAAAACACCTCACTCTGAAACACCTCACTCAAAAACACCTCAATCTGAAACACCTCAGTTAAAAAACACCTCACTCTAAAAAACCTCACTCTAATAGACCTCAATTAAAAACACCTCACTCTAAAACACCTCTCTAAAAGACTTCAATCAAAAACACCTCACTCTAAAACACCTCAATCTGAAACACCTCACCCTTTAACACCTCACTCTAAAAGACCTCTCTAAAACACCTCAATCTGAAACATCTCACTCTTAAACACCTCACTATAAAATACCTCAATCCAAAACTCCTCAATCTGAAACATCTCAATCAAAAACACCTCACTCTGAAACACCAAACTCTGAAACACCTCACTCTAAAACACCTCAATCTGAAACACCTCACTCTAAACACCTCAATCTGAAACACCTCAGTCAAAAACACCTCACTCTAAAAAAACCTCACTCTAAAAGACCTCAATTAAAAACACCTCACTCTAAAACACCTCACTCTAAAACACCTCAATCTGAAACATCTCACTCTAAAACACCTCACTCTGAAACACCTCACTCTAAAACACCTCAATCTGAAACACCTCACACTTAAACACCTCAATCAAAAACACCTCACTCTGAAACAACTCACTCTAAAACACCTCACTCTAAAACACCTCAATCTGAAATACCTCACTCTAAAACACCTCAATCAAAAACACCTCACTCTAAAACACCTCTCTCTATAAGACCTCAATCAAAAACACCTCACTCTAAAACGCCTCACTCTGAAACACCTCAATCTAAAACACCTCACTCTGAAACACCTCACTCCAAAACATCTTAACTGAAACACCTCACTTTAAAACACCTCAATCTGAAACACCTCACTCTAAAACACCTCAATCTGAAACACCTCACAATAAAACACCTCAATCTAAAACACCTCACTCTGAAACACCTCACTCTAAAACACCTCAATCAAAAACACCTCAATCTGAAACACCTCAATCTGAAACTCCTCAATCTGAAACACCTCACAATAAAACACCTCAATCAAAAACACCTCACTCTAAAACACCTCAATCTGAAACACCTCACAATAAAACACCTCAATCAAAAACACCTCACTCTAAAACACCTCACTCTGAAACACCTCAATCTGAAAAACACTCAATCAAAAACACCTCAATCTAAAACTCCTCAATCTAAAACTCCCCAATCTGAAACACCTCACTTTATTACACCTCAATCTGAAACACCTCACTTTATTACACCTCAATCTGAAACACCTCAATCAAAAACACCTCAATCTTAAACACTTCAATCTAACAAAACTCACTCTAAAACACCTCACTCTGAAACACCTCACTTCAAAAAACACCAATCTAAAACATCTCACTCTAAAACACCTCACAATAAAACACCTCAATCTAAAACAGCTCACTCTGAAACACCACAATCTGAAACACCTCACTCTAAAACACCTCAATCAAAAAAAACCTCACTCTAAAACACCTCAATCAAAAAAAACCTCACTCTAAAACACCTCACTCCCAAATACATCACTCTGAAACGCTCCACTTTAAAACACCTCACTCATTCTGCTGCACCCTGAAACACATTATTCCCAGACACCTCACACTCAAACAGCTTCTTCTGAAAGATCTCACTCTGAAACACCTCACTCTGACAGGCCTTACTCAGGCACATGAGAAACCCTTCAGACTCAGCAGAACCAGTAGGAGTATTAACAGTAATAATGTACCAGTAATAGCAGTAAGGTTAGTGCTGTGTGTACTCCAGACTATTCAGTGTCTGAAGCCAGCGGCTGTTCTGTTTTTAGCAAAGAGCATCACTAATGCATTCTCATGGGATAAACATGTCCACATGCCCACCTCCATGAAACAAGTGACAGTGTCCTCACAACTAGCTACAGGTACACAGGTCATACTGCTCTTAAGTCTGTAAATGTGTCTGAAGCACTTGAAACTTTTTCAAATCAATAATATTAATGAATTAATCAGGAAGTGGTTTAAAAATGCAGTGCCAGTATTTAAAACCATATTGGTTGCCATGGTTACATTACAATGCTTTCACACTGATTTGTAACATTGATCATGGTTTTGACTGAATCTACTTTAATAATTACGGCCACCCACCAGCCAATCAGATGTGAGAATTTTGCTGATATTTTATAGTGATAAACATTAAGTGTGGATCTGAATTTTATTTAAAAAATATAAGTGAATTTCTTAATGAATCATTTTCAAATATAGGTGAATTAGACAAGGAGTCATTTACAAATTTAAACAAAACTCTCAATGAGTCATTTACAGTGAGAAATTTAAATTACTTTAAAAACTATTTATTAATGTGAGTGAATCACTTAAGGAATCATTTACTAAAATTAATGAATCACTTGAGCATCATTTACAAATGTATGTGAATCACTTGAGGAATCATTTACTAATGCAAGTGAATCACTTGAGGAATCATTTACTAATGCAAGTGAATCACTTGAGGAATCATTTATGATGTAAGTGAATGTAATTGTTCAGTGACTGATTTAAAAACATGTGTCTTTTGAAGAGTCATTTGTGAAGTGAATTGCTTGTGGAATCAATAAAGTGAAATGATATTAAACTGAATCACTTGAAGTGAGATGCTGAAGGTGCCATATATTAGGGGGCTTACTCTACACTGACAGTGAATCTCGGGTCTACAGATTGGGAGTAAATCCCACGAGGAGCTGTTTAAATGATCTGTGAATGTAAGTGAATCACTTAAAGATAAATAACAATTTATCCTGATGCTGGTGTATAGTTAGTAAACCGTAGTGCAATAGGGAGTGAGCAGGCAGCCATTTGGGACACAGCCACATGCCTGAAATGCCTTTCAGTGTTAGTATAAATATAAATTACTCACCAGCTGTTTTGTGTCTGGACTTTATGAAGTTCTTGCACTTGTTCCTGGCATTGATGATGTCCTTCATCTGTTCTTCCTTCGTAAACACGTCGTCAGCTTCCACCTGAAGAAACAAACAGGCATCAGGAAGAAATAAATGATAAAGACATAAAGCTGTCCTTGTGAGTGAGGAACAGCACTTACAGCACTGGTGTGACGTGAGGTGTGTTGTATTAATTAGATCATTTATATATCTCACAATGATGTGATCAGAGAACATGATATACCACACATGGGAATTTTTTTAATGGGTCGTGAATATATCACACATTTACATGAACACAGTGATAATTTACAGATTATATATTTCAAACAAATATATAAAATTAGTAAACATTTTATTTATATCATGAAGTTCATATTAACATGTAGGGATTGTCCATGAGGCTCATATCCTCACCCTCACCATAACAACAATACTGTAACAACACTGTGACATCATAACAGTGTAATACCATAACCACACTGTAATACCATAAAGCTGTAACATCATAACACTAGATCATAACACTGTAATAACACTGTAATAACACTGTAATACCATAACAACACTGTAATAACATAGCACAGTAACATCAAAACACTGTAATATAATTACACTGTAATAACATTGTAATACCATAACATTAATACCATAACCATGTAAATTTATAACACTGTAATATAATAACAACACAAACATCATAACACTAATATTATAACACTGTAATAACACTGTAATACCATAACATTAATACCATAACCATGTAAATTTATAACACTGTAATATAATAACAACACAAACATCATAACACTAATATTATAACACTGTAATAACACTGTAATACCATAACATCACTGTAATAATATAGCACAGTAACATCAAAACACGGTAATATAATTACACTGTAATAACATTGTAATACCATAACATTGACACCATTACCATGAAAATTTATAACACTGTAATATAATAACAACACAAACATCATAACACTAATATTATAACACTGTAATAACACTGTAATACCATAACATCACTGTAATAATATAGCACAGTAACATCAAAACACGGTAATATAATTACACTGTAATAACATTGTAATCCCATAACATTGACACCATGACCATGAAATTTTATAACACTGTAATATAATAACAACATAGTAACATCATAACACTAATATTATAACACTGTAATAACACTGTAATACCATAACAACACTGTAACATCATTACACCGTCATATTGAAACACTGTGATACTATAACACTGTAACATCATAACACTGTATTACCACAACACTAATAACACTAATACCATAACACTGTAACATCATAACACTGTTATACTGAAACAACACTAACATTGTCATACTAAAGAACTAACATTTTAACATTAACAATATCACAACATTGTAACTTTGTAAGACTGTAACAACACTGTAAGAGTACTGTAACTTTGTAGCACTTTAACACCAACACAGTACCAACACTAATATAACGCTATCACATGATGATAGTATAACATTAACACTGCAAAACAGTCACCATTGTAACATTAACCCTGTAACAACACTGTAGCACCATAACCTTGTAAAAGTACTAACATTCTAACACTAACACTGTAGCACTGTAATACTGTACAACTTTAACAGCACCATCACTGCAATATTGTAACAACACTGTACCACAGTAAGACTGTAAGACTGTAACATTAACATCAGAACACTGTAAAAGTGCAATTCTTTAATAACATGGTAGTAACATTGTAATGCTGTAACAGTAGTAACACTAACAATGATCTTCCTGTAGAAGCCCCTCCCTCCTGCTGATGATGATCCATATGGAACTAAATATCCACTCAGAGACTTTAAAGATGACTTTTCACTGCTGCATTTCAGTAAAAGAGTTTTACTGAAATGATTTAGGACTACAATTCCCATTACAGTGATAAGAGAACCAACTAGACTTCATGTTAAACTATAGTGAAGTTTCTGCTACATGGTTTGTATTTTTTAATCACATGACCCAGTTATCGAAGATCTCTATTATCTACTTGACCTGATGTCAGTTAAATGAGGTTAAATTTATACCTGAATCTGTTTATTCTGTAAACACTGTAACCCCAGAACCGTCTGACGCTGAAACAACACTGACACCATAATAACAATAAGAGCTTTAGTAACGAGGACTCGGGTTCGTGTTTAAAATGAATCCTGCTCGGAAAGCTGATCCAGGATCAATAAAGTGGCGGTGTGTGGTTTCAGATAAGCAGCATGAGATCATCACCGAGGCTCTTATCCACAACAACAATCTCAGACTTTCCCATTTTCTACCAATCGCTGTTGTGCCGCCAAATTATCATGCATGCGCAAGATCGTTCCTCTGGTCACGCCGTCTTGTTATTGTAAACAGGTACAGAACCAAAGCAACATGTAGACAAGGTGAATAAGAGATACTAAGCCCATGAGCCTTGGTGTTTTCACCAGGAAACCTTTGTATTCATCCAGAATGACCTGATAATGGAAGATAAAACACACAGAGGATCTTTACTAGTGAATGGAGAGATTGTTGCCCAAACATTCGTCCACAATTCTCTCACTATTCTGGAGAATTCTTCATGTTCTCTGAAGGTCCACATGGTTCACTGACCCCCCAAAAAAACGAGTTTTCAACATGAAAAAACCTTGGAACATGTGAGAAAAAACATCTTCAAACTATCACCAAACCTCTCTAAGGTATGAAACGCCTCCCCTGACATTGGGGTGAACGTCTTCTGCACTCGCAAATAGGTGAAGATATGAGGAAGAGTTAGCAACATGTCAGAGATGTCGGGGAATAATTTGGGTAGATGGTTTGGAGAAGCTATAAGACTCATGGTGAGTAGCTGAAGCACAGTTGGAGACATTTTATTCACTCCACCATATTCACTCCATATTCACACCATATTCACACCATGTTCAAACCATATTCAAAGCATTTTCACACCATGTTCACACCATATTCACACCATGTTCACACCATATACACCCCATGTTCGCACCATGTTCACAACATATTCACTCCATATTCACACCATATTCACTTCATATTCACTCCCTGTTCACACCATGTTCACACCATGTTCACACCATATTCACACCATGTTCACACCATATTCACACCATGTTCACACCATATACACCCCATGTTCGCACCATATGCACTCCATGTTCACACCATGTTCACAACATATTCACTCCATATTCACACCATATTCACTTCATATTCACTCCCTGTTCACACCATGTTCACACCATATTCACACCATGTTCACACCATATTCACACCATGTTCACACCATATACACCCCATGTTCGCACCATATGCACTCCATGTTCACACCATATTCACACCATGTTCACACCATGTTCACACCATATTCACTCCATGTTCACAGCATATTCACACCATGTTCACACCATATTCACACCATGTTCACATCATATACACCCCATGTTCACACCATATTCACACCATGTTCACACCATATTCACTCCATATTCACACCATATTCACTTCATATTCACACCATGTTCACACCATATTCACTTCATGTTCACACCATATTCACTACATATTCACTCCATGTTCACACTATATTCACTCCATATTCACACCATATTCACACCATGTTCACACCATATTCACTTCATGTTCACACCATATTCACTTCATATTCACACCATGTTCACACCATATTCACTTCATATTCACACCATATTCACTCCATGTTCACACTATATTCACTCCATATTCACACCATATTCACTTCTTATTCACACCATATTCACTCCATATTCACACCATATTCACTTCTTATTCACACCATGTTCACTTCATGTTCACACAATAATTAACTTCATGTTCACACCATATTCACTTCATATTCACACCATACGCACTCTATGTTCACACAATATTCACTCCCTATTCACACCATGTTCACACCATATGCACTCCATATTCACGCCATGTTCACACAGTACTCACTCCATATTCAGACCATATTTACCTCATATTCACACCATATTTAATCCATGTTCACACCATACTCACTTCATACTCACACCATGTTCACACCATATTCACTCCATATACACACCATGTTCACACGATATTCACTCCACATTTACACCATGTTCACACCATATGCACTCCATGTACACACCATATGCACTCCATGTTCACACCACATTAACTTCATATTCACATCATGTTAACACCATATGCACTTCATGTTCACACCATATTCACTTAATATTCACACCATTTTCACACCATTTTCACACCATATTCACTTCATATTCACACCATGTTCACACCATATTCACTTCATGTTCACACGATATTCACTTCTTATTCACACCATATTCACTCCATGTTTACGCCATATTCACTCCATATTCACACCATATTCACACCATATTCACACCATATGCACTCCATGTTCACATCATATTCACTTCATATTCACACCATGTTCACACCATATTCACACCATGTTCACACTACATGCACTCCATATTCACACCATATGCACTCCATGTTTACACCATATTCACTTCATATTCACACCATGTTCACACCATATTCACACCATGTTCCCACCATGTTCACACCATGTGCACTCCATGTTCACACCATATTTACACCATATTCACACCATGTTCACACCATATTCAATTCATATTCACACCACATTCACTCCATGTTCACACCATATTCACTCCATATTCACACCATGTTCACACCATATGCACTCCATGTTCACATCATATTCACTTCATATTCACATGTTCACACCATATGCACTCCATCTTCACACCATATTCACTCTATATTCACACCATGTTCACACTATATGCACTCCATATTCACACCATATTCTCTCCATATTCACACCATGTTCAAACCATATTCACACCATATTCACTTCATATTGACACCATATGCAATAATGATATACTAATGATATGCAATAATGTAATGATATACACCTTCGTCAGTCATAGGTTACTAAGAGTAACTTTATAGAGATGTGGAAATTAGCAAAGGCAATGTCCGATGCTGTAATATGCTTTCCCAATATGGCGTGGTGATGTAGCTTACAGCAGGCTATGGTCACTGAACTGCTGGATGTTCAAGTGGTGTTCCGAAAATGAAGTGGGCTTTATAGATAATTGGAGTACTTTTTAGGGCAAACCTGGCCTGATAGGGCGGAATGGTATCCATCCCATTAGGGAAGGTGTTGCACTAATTTTTTGCAGCATAGCACATGCCCGAAACACCACACCAGGGAGGCATTTGGGAGGTATTCTATTCACCTAATTCTCATCCTGGTCGCTTTACACTCGGCTTCGAATTGGAGGCTGGAGGTTCCGGCTCGATGAAGCCAGAAGTACAAAGCCAAAAAGGAGAGACGAGATCCTCTGGCCACCAAACCAGAACCCCTCAACACCTTGGCTGTGCCTAGAAATTCTTTCCATAACAATTATGAACAAGACCAGTGACAAAGGACAGCCTTGGCAGAGTCCAACCCCTACTGGAAACGAATACGACATGTTGCTTCCAATGCGAAAACCATATTGTTCCTCCTGAATCCGAGGTTCAACCATCAGCCGGATCCTCCTCTCCAGTACTCCTGAATAGACTTTGCCGGGTAGGCTGAGGAGTGTGACCCCACGAGAGTTGGAACACACTCTCTGGTCCTCTTTTTTAAAAGGGGAACTAACACCCTGGTTTGCCAATCCAGAGGTAGAGCCCCCGATGACCACGCGATGTTGTAGAGACGTGTCAACCAAGATAGTTCTACTACATCCAGAGTCTTGAGGTATTCAGGGCGAATCTCGCCCCCACCGGAGCCTGGCCACCGAGGAGCTTTTTAACTACCTTGGCAACCTCTGCTCCAGTGATGGGCAGACCCCCCTCTCAACCCCGAGGCTCTTCGTCTTCCACAGAGGGCATGTTGGTGGGATTGAGGAAGTCCTCGAAGTATTCCTTCCACCTCCCGACAACATCCCCAGTTGAGGTGAGCAGCTCCCCACTTCCACTGAAAACAGTGTTTGTGGAGTACTGCTTTCCCCTCCTGAGGCACCGGATGGTGGTCCAGAACCTGTTCGAGGCCAATCAATGGTCTTTTTCCAGGCCCTCACCGAACTCCTCCCACACCCAAGATCTTGCATCGGCTACAGCCAGGGCTACAGCACGTTTGACCTGTCGGTACCCGTCCCCTACCTCGGGAGTCCCACAGGCCAAAAGGACATGATAGGCCTCCTTCTTCAGCTGGACAGCCCCTCTTACCGCAGGTGTCCATCACCTGTTTCGGGGGTTGCCCCCACGACAGGAACCGATGACCTTCCGGCCACAGATCCAGGCTGCTGCCTCAATAGTCGAGACATGGAACATGGCCCATTCGGACTCTATGTCCCTGGCCTCCATTGGGATGTGGTTGTAGCTCTGCCGGAGGTGTGAGTTGAAGGCCCTTCTGACAGGAGAGTCTCCCAGGTCTGGAGGGTGGCCTTCCCCGCCATCGGAGCCAACTCACCACCAGGTGGTGATTGGTTGACAGCTCAGCTCGCCCTCTAACACACCCCCTAGGGACTTCAAAAAGGGTGGGTATTCTGAACTGTTATTTGGTGTATAAGCACAAACAACAAGGACTAGTCAGTCAATGACTATCCAGAGCCGAGGTCAGAGAGCAGACAAACAGGCTAATCCGAGCGTCTGATAGCTGCACAGAGTCGTCACTCAAGGTCAAGTTCAATGTAATAGAAACTGTGTCTGTTCCCCGAACTAAACAAAAATGTAAAAACACTCAGAGAGTTTGTTTTAGTAATCTTATTAA
>JBCNYH010080186.1:0-10697 GCA_039654325.1 Tandanus tandanus | reverse complement strand
CTTCATGTGATCCTAATAAAGCAGTCCCGAAAATGAAATAAAATAAAATTTAATGACTTAACACCTCCTGTTAAGAACAATCTTAGTAAACTGCTACATGAGGACCTACATGAAAATGTCAGTAAGACAACAAGTGTGAGTCAGCTCAGCCACCTAAACATGTGTTTTTAAATGTAGAATTTTGTGCATGATACCTGATACTCACTTAATTCTCTTCTTCTTCTTAATATTGTTGTTATTATTATTCACTGTTCTGAATAATATTACTACTCACTCATATATTGTTATAGTTGTATTTAATACCATACTTAACTCGCGTCTATATATTAGTTTCACCTTTTAAGTTGAATTAGTGAAATAAATGAACTTTTACACGATATTCGAATTTTTCGCGTTTCACCTGTATATGACAGCAGCTATAATGTAGGCTAAAGTTGGTGTACAGTTTCTACACTATATATGTCATATTGCATGCTACAAATGGTCACTAAATAACATCCACCCACTGAAATTCTCAAAAACTTCCCCATTGAAAGGGTAACACCCCCCCCCACACCCGCCGCTACGCACGCCATTTACTTTACGCTGCTACGCAGCCTCATAGTTTACCCACTTTTTTTTTTTTTTTTTACCACTACAGCACTAGTTGTTGTACTTTACTGTATCTGTTGCTTTTAACGTGATTACTCGTTTTTCAGGGCATATTTGTTCAGCCCCTCATTTGGGACTGTTTTCATGACCTGGCCCTCGTTCCAAATGAATTAAATAGACCTGATATAGAGCTTGGATTGAACCCCACAGTAATGGTTACAGTCAAAGCCTATATGCTTTTATTCTTTGATTTATCACCACATGTTTTGCAACAGCTACTTAGAAAGCTATGTAAACTGTGAGGAAATTTTCTGTGTTCTACAGTTAAGCGCGAAGGAGAACAAGAAGAGATTATTATCTTGTAAATTTTTTTTTGTTTAAGGCCAAATTCTCTTTTTTGTCTCTTACTTTGCCTCAGCAACAGTGACGTTTCTCTCAGATCAATCTGATTGGACAACACCACTAGGCAAACGGTCATTGGTTAATTGTTTTCATTGAAAGACTAATCAGGTGGCGCTGCCTCCCCCCCTTTGACCCGTGTGTCTGAGGTAAGTGGATGAGTACTGACTGTCTCTCCTTTTTAGATTTTTAGCTTTTTAACTAGCTTAGCTAACTTGAATACAGAAATGTATTCGGTACCACCAAATCATACTGCTTTTTACTGTGATACTCTTCCAATTAAGAGTATCAGCTTTTCTTTGAGTGTTAAGCATTAGCTGAAAACTGCATCAAATTAAAATGTATATTTAATTCAGCTCGGATTTCCTTGCTAAAACCGTTTCTTTCCTTGTTCTTAATCTGTTCTGCTTCTCTTTGCAGGTACTCTCCACTTGTGGACTTGCAGGTGACCACACCAGTCCAGAGTTCACCAAGAATGTGGTTCACCAGCAGGTGTTTTATATCTTAACTCAATCAAAAAAATAAAAAAATGTGTACGCACACACATTCTGCATAATTGAGTAGTTATTTAATGTCATCGTTATGCATTTTTATTTCATAGGGAGACCTGCTGGAGTGTTCCATCCCACTGAACCCTGTGTGGTTTAGCCCCAGCATGTTGCCACAAAGCCGTGGGGTGCCCACCTCCTCGAAAGAGCAAGGTCAGTTGGATAAAATTGTCATTGGTGTAGTTATTACAGAGCATCCCCTGATTCCTTACACACCAAAATAATGAACACTAAACCTGATTAACCTGATTTGTGTACTTTCCGCTGTATTCAGTACGTGTAGGCGGTTTTATGCATTTTATCTTGGACCAGTGTCCGCTGCACGCAGCCCATCCAATAGGACAAAACAGTGAATTCGTGTCACTACCAGGGAACAGCCAGTGAAGGCAACAAATACTAGTGTGGCAGCACTTGTGCATACTTGACAAGAAGCTAGGACTGACATTGCCTGACAGAACCACTGATGTCATACGTGATTGCTTTAAAGAGCTAGAAATACACCCTTTAAATTTGTCTAGTGGGTTTTTAAGCTTCTAGGCAAGGTCTATAAGACTGCAGAAGAGGAATCTGGCTGGAAAATCACCGGTCAAAAACTGGTCAAAGCACACATGCTAGCTGATCGGGGTAGTAAGAGCTATAGACTTGGCATGACCTACTTTGCAGACATGATGATAAAAACACCCCCTTCCCCTACATATAGTCATATCAAAAAATAAGTACATCCTGTGCAAATGGATTTTTGTTTAATCAAGCCATTATTTCACTCTGCGATGGTCTGGCGAGCTCTTCATGGTGTGATCCCACCTTGGCCAGTGTCGGCTGAGAAACTCCAGCCTCCCTGTGACCAGAGTAGGATTAAGTGATTCAGTGAATAAATGAACTATTTATGCAACAGAGAAATTCTGTAAATGTTCTTGTGAAAATTTTGACCACTCTTCCTTCAGTTGTACCCCTTTTAACAGTTTTGGTATATACTACATGCAAACAAAAACAAGATTTTTTTTTAAGCGAATAACAAATTATTTTGTTTACATATTTATCCATTACAGAAGCAGGACAGTTGAGATCTAAGTACCAAGTAGTAGTTAAGTTTAGTAAAAAACTACACAAACAAAAGTAACACATACATTTTTCCATTTTAAACTGTGACAGTGAAATCACAAGAATGTACAGTGGGCTTTTAAATTAATTCCAAGTTTATTTGTATTTTGTTGATTTTGTCTCAAAATGAATGTGATATTTTGCAATGAAAAGTTTAATATGAATTAAATCACAGATTTGTACAAAGAATTTAATGTAAAATTTTGATTTTAATTGAATGTATACAAATGTATTAGTGCAACAGAAGAACTGTCCGTGATGACCGTTTTAATTTTGATGCTAATGATATTTGCTTTAACCCACCCAAAAAACAAAACCATATATATATATATATATATAATATATTTCACATAAATTAAAAAAATTGTGCACTCATGTTGGCAACAGCACTATTATTTAGGTACTTAGTTGCTTCGTGTCTGAAAAAAACACTAATGCCAGCTGGTCCTGCTTTTTCCACTTTTTGTGACACACGCGTTTCTTCACACGCCTCTCTCGATCACTCCTCTCTCAGACAGGGGCACTGGAGGGTCAGATAAAGCCAAGATGGAGGATTTCTTAATGTGATGAAAGCATGGAAGTTTAATATATAATGACAGAATCAGAGCCAAAACTTTTGTTGTTCAGCGGAAAACGGAAGTCTGGGAAAGACTACGTGACAGATTTATTACAAAAAAGGTTGAGTCCAAAGCTGTGCTGCGTCCTCCGGCTTTCTGCTCCACTTAAAGACCAATATGCAAAGGAGCATGGGCTGGACTATGAGCAGCTGCTGGGAGCGGGACAGTATAAGGAGCAACACCGGGCGAGGATGATCAGCTGGGGGGAGAGCAAGAGGCACCAGGATCCGAGATTCTTCTGCCGCAGTGTGGTACGTGGAGCCGCTCAGCCCGTGTGAATTGTGAGTGACTGCAGGCGCATGTCTGACCTGCAATGGTTCTGGAGTCGGAATCCACGGCAGTGACTGAGTGTCCGGGTGAAAGCCTCTGAGCAAACCAGGACACAGAGGGGCTGGAGGTTCACAGCAGGAGTCGATGATGCGGAGTCTGAACGTGGTCTGGATCAGGGAGTGGACTTTGACTGGACTATAAGAAACAACGGAGACGTCACTGATCTTGACGAACAGCTCGAGGGACTGTTGACATTAGCCCGGGAGAGGGCACGGGAGCCCCAGTGCACACAAGGCAGTACAGAAACAAATGGACCATGAACTGGAGACCTACTGGTCAAATAAATTATGGCTTGTTATTGTAGCCCATGTTAAATAAAAGGTTTTGGGGTTTTTTTGCCCAAAAAAAAAAAAAAAAAAAGATAAAGCCAAGGTGAGTAAAAAAAAAAACGTTTTGAGGGGCACACCAAAATGATTACTGTTATGCTAACATTAACAGGGGAAAGAAACCTGTAATACTAAAGGCAGCATTTCATTTCAGCATCAGGGGCACTGGAGGGTCAGATATTTAGAAAAACTGGGAAACTGGTGCCCCTAAGTGAGCAGCAGCTTTTAGACTGCTGAAGACCATATGGGAACATGGGCTGTGATGGCGGGCGAGTGGAATGGGCCTTTGATTACATCAGAGAAATATCACAGTACACACAGCTGTGATAAATGTTGGGACTGAAAGGTTTAATTTATTTAGTCACCATGAACTATTAGTAACAAAAGCATGACTAAATATTTTATGTAAGACTCGACCTTTGAAGTTCATTCATGCTATGCTAAAGTCAAAATTAAAAAATTAGAACATTTGCGACACCTTTCAATTTTTCATAAAAATTATTTTCAGTGTTTTTGTATATTAGCCATACTTTTACTTCAATGTAATTGGAATGATTTTTTTTTAATAGTATAATAGAGAAGTAATTTTTTTACTGCTTTTTATTAGGAGCCCTTTTAGACAAGTGTATAATCTTCACTGCACATTAATGTACCTTCCCCTAACTCTACCTTCATTTCACCTATTTCACCATCTCTTAAATTTATGTTGCGTTTACCAAGACAGTAATTTGTTCTCCTTCCTCCTTCTATCACTCCTCTCTCAGACAGGGGCACTAGAGGGCCAGATCTTTAAAAAAAACGGGAAACTGGTGCCCGTAAGTGAGCAGCAGCTTTTAGACTGCTCACGATCATGTGGGAACATGGGCTGTGATGGCGGGCAAGTGGAATGGGCCTTTACATATATAAAACAAAATGGAGGTCTGGCCACTGAGGAAGCCTACCCATATGAAGCCAAGGTGAGTAAAAAAAAAAAACGTTTTGAGGGGCACACCAAAATGATTACTGTTATGCTAACATTAACAGAGGAAAGAAACCTGTAATACTAAAGGCAGCATTTCATTTCAGCATCAGGGGCACTGGAGGGTCAGACCTCCAGGGAAACTGGTGTCATTCGGTGAGTAGCAGCTTGTAGACTCTACTCCCTACTCCTTTTGTAACATGGGCTGTAATGGAGGCAGAATGGACTGGTCCATTGAATATGTAAAAAACATAGGACTTTACATAGAGGAATCCTACCCCTAGAAAGCCAAGGTGAGTAAAAAAACAAAAAAACAAAACAAAACAAAAAATATATATATATATATATAAAAAGGCTCAAAAGTGGTTCATATGTCACATGTTGATGTATATTATTTGGGGGACATTTATCGACGGCAGGTCTCCCCCAAAGAATACGTGGTTACACCCATGCCTTGTATGCATGCACTCAGTCATCTACAGTCAGCTGGCTGTGTGCATCCACCTAGATTCAAACTCTCAATGTCAAGGAAAATAATGTTGCACCTGGTCACATGGGAAACTACATTTTGTCTATAATTTGTATACCTTCAAGCCTATAGGTATGCCTCGCATGGCCTGGTACCAACTGACCATAGAGTATAAATAAGCATAAATTAAATCAAACAATTACCTGCATTCATATATATATATATATAAATAAAACAAAACATGTTCTACACACACACCGCAAAAACTGTACAGTATTTTTTTTTTTTGTTCTTTTAGTTGTATTCTTAACAAAAGGTTAAAAAAAAAAAAAAAAACAGTGGAAGTAGTTCCATTGCAGTAATCTCCTCATGCAATCTCTCTATTAAACAGGATATCCAGGAGTACAGAGAGTCTGAGTTAAAGGGTTGACTGAATTTCCCTAACAGGACCAAGAGACATTCTTCCAACAGGCAGATGAAGCTTTTCTTCCAGACACTGTGGACCGGAGGGAGAAGGGCTATGTGACTCAAGTGAAAGACCAGAGGCATTGTGGCTCTTGCTGGGCCTTTAGTGCAGTAAGAAAGAATAGAGCATTAATTATTGTTTATACTGCAAACCATTTTAGTTCATTAGAAGGAAATGTTAGGTTCTAATGTACAGTAGTGTTCAGTGAAAATTATACACTTTTGTCTAAAAGGGCTCCTAATAAAAAGTAAAAAATTACTTTATAATTTTTGGGTGAAAATGTATTGAACAATGCTATTGTAGGCATTGAAAACCAAAAAAAATCATTCCGACAAGTGTACTGAAGTAAAATTATGGCTAATAAACAAAAACCCTGAAAATACCAATTTTCCAGAAATATTTATTTGAGTTTTGCATAGCATGCATGAACTTCAAACCATATGGAATGGTTTAGCAAGTGAAGATATAAAAAAAAAAATGTGAACACTATGCCTGAAAGGTTAAATGCTGTAAAGTAAAGGGTGGCCACACTAAATATTGACATTATTTTTATTTTTTTTTAAAAAGACTGTTATTTTTATTACTATATATTGTTTGTTTACTTCTCATCAATACGAACCAATATTACATGAAATAAATACTTGAATAGATCTTGGCTTCTGATTTATCTTCATTTTGTTAATAATTATAATTTTTATTTAAAGGTGCCTTTCTTGGCACTCAAGGTCACCATACAGACAAAAAAAAAAACAAAAGCAAAGAAAATGTACAAAAATAAATAAGAATAAAATTGGTCAGACTATTTTAAATCAAATGCAATAAGCAATTTGAAATAGGTAGGTTTTAAGTGTGGATTTAAAGTGGGGGAAAGATGGTGTTCCTGAGGTCAGGTGGTAACAAGTTCCAGAGCCGGGGAGCAGAGCAGCTGAATGCTCTGCTCCTTATGGTAGTGAGACAGACAGATGAATAGAGGAGCAGGATCTAAGGGAGCGAGAGGGAGTCAGAAGATTAAGTTCACACAGATATGGGGGGGGGGCAAGGTTATGAATGGCTTTAAAGGTTAGTAGGAGGATTTTAAACTGCATGCGGAACTTAACCGGGAGACAGTGAAGCTGCAGTGGATGGAGGGGGTTTTGTGGTGATACAAGCAGCTGAATTCTGGACCAGTTGAAGTTTGTGAAGAGATTTTTGAGGGAGACCAAAGAGAAGTGAGTTACAGTAATCCAAGCAGGAGGTGACAGCTGTGGACAAGGATAGCAGTGGTGTGGGGTGTAAGGGAAGGGCGGAGATGATTAATATTGCGTAGGTGAAAGTATGCAGACCGGGTGATGTTATTGATGTGAGACTGGAAAGATAGACTGCTGCTGAGGATGACACCCAGACTCTTGACCTGAGAGGAGGGGGAGCCAGAGGAGTTGTCAATTATGAGAGAAAAACTGTCAGTTTTGGATTGTGTAGATTTAGTGCTGATGAGGAGAACCTCAGTTTTGTCACTGTTTAATTTAAGTTGAGTGAGACAGGATTTAACCAGAACTGTAGGGAGGGGGTCAAGATGACCCGTGGATGACTTAGACTTTCTGGTGAGGTCAGATATTTCTGAGAGAGTGGGGAGCAGGAAGGTGGGAAATAAGTGAGTCGTAAAGTGAAATTCAGATGACAAAACTAAGTGAGGAGGTAGGACAGAGGTGCTTGGTGGATCTTCTGAATTTTGTTAAAGAACAATAAGGGTGTTACAGAAGGCAGTTGAGTAAAGGTGTGATGGTAGAGAGTCCAGGGGCCAGATGAAATTGTTGAGAAAAGAAAACAGTGATTTAGTATTGCCTTCATTTGAACAAATTAAGCCAGAAAAGTAGCGGGATTTGGTGCGATCAATGTAGTCCTTATAGTGCAGGATATGATTTTTATGCATGAGAAATCTCTATGTATGTTTGTCCGTATGTATGTTGAAATCTCACAGCAGAACTATGTTCGGTGAGAGAGTGGATAGATGGGTAAGAAATGCAGCAGTCATTTAAAAAGTCAATATTTGGTTAGGTTGGGTTGGGTTGGGTTGGGTTGGGTTGGGGGGGGGGGGGTAAACAGATGCAATGCTGGTGGGCGTAGGACCAGACAGTTCACATGCAATGGATTCAAAGGAGCTGAAAACTGGGGCAGTGACGTGACTCTCCAAATCATTGCGAGACCGCCTCCCCTGCCAGAGCCACGGGGTTGGCAGATGTAAACAAACCCAGAGTGGATTCGTTGAGCTGGGAAAAGTCACTGGCTGTTGCCATGTCTCAGTTAAACAGATGAAATCAAATTTACCGTCGATGAGGAGATACTGGATGAGATTACCCTTGCTCGAAAGTGAGCGAATGTTTAGCAGACCGAAGTTGACTGTGGTGGTGTCGCAGACGGTGGTGTTAGCCAACCGAGCAAGGCTGGCTAACACACGGTGGTCAACAACCCGGCCAGAGTAGCGAGGGGGCTGTAGAGAACTGGACCAGATGGACGTTAATGCTGTAGAGGTATCGGTGTGAAAGCTTCGACAGGACCCACGGTGGACGCATCTCTGGCGAGGTGTGAAGATGATATCCGGGTAAATGGTGTAGTCAGCCGAGTACTGGAGCTGACACGTCGCAGGTAGATGTGCAGGTGCAGATGCAAAAAAGGAGCCCGACATACATGGACCAGTAGATCCTGCCAACCCATATTTTAGCCGAGGATTCAGGCAGCGCAGACGTCCAGGTAAGCACGCCGTGACAGGTGGGCTAGTGCTAAATAAAATAATAACCTACGTACAGGAGTAGTTCGTCAGATGAGTCTGTTGCAGAGTCGGTTAGGTTGCATACCATAAAACAAGTTAAAAACAAATAAAAATGTAAAAGTTACAAAGTTTACCGGTGAGCAGTGGCAGCAAGTCGTGCCAGCGTTCACTCATAAGTGTATAATCACTGCATCGCTATTTTTTTTTTATTTCTTCACTCGCTAAACCATTCCATATGGTTTGAAGTTCATTCATGCTATGCAAAAGTCAAAAAATTAAAATTTGCCACACCTTTCCATTTTTCTGAAAAATTGGTATTTTCAGTGTTTTTGTTTATTAGCCATACTTTTCCCTCAATATATTTGTAGGAATATACATATATATTTGTTTACTTTAAATTAGGAGCCGTTTTAGACAAAAGTGGTGTTGTATAATCTTCACTGCACATTACTGTACCTTCCCTCAACTCTACCTTCATCCCTATTTCAACATCTCTTAAATTTGTTGCATTTACCAAGACAGTAATTTGTTTTTTTCTCCTTCCATCACTCCTCTCAGACAGGGGCACTGGAGGGTCAGATCTTCAGAAAAACTGGGAAACTGGTGTCACTTAGTGAGCAGCAGCTTGTAGACTGCTCGAAAACCTTTGGCAACATGGGCTGTGGTGGAGACAGAATGGACTGGTCCTTTGAGTATGTAAAAGAAAACAGAAACCTGGACACGGAGGACTCCTACTCCTATAAAGACGAGATGAATAATAATTCATCTTAATAATTCATAAATAATTAAACACATCAATAGATAAATATAATTAAACACATTAATACAAATATTTCAATACCCAAAGACTATACATAAATAACACAATATTCATTTACATTCATTTTATAATGCATTCTTCATTATATAATGCATGGGAGGAATGGAAAAATGCTCCATTAAGATGCAGAAACGGAGCAGCATTTGGATGCACTATTCTGTTGATAGCCAAGGTATGGCAAAGTGCAATATTTGCCAGAAAAGCCCATCTTTCAAGTCTGGGTCTACAAACAATTTACACCGGCACTTAAAAAATCAACACCCGACAGTAATTGTGTCAGATGTTAGAAACCAAGAGACTGAGTCCGGCACCAATGACAGTGGTGTCTCCATTAATGCACCTTCTACCTTTGCCGTCTTAACATCAGGTAGTAAAAGATCCCAGACCCCTCTGACTCCATTTTTAGCAAATTTCACAAAGAACAAGAAAGAGAGGAAGTAGAATCCACAAAGGATGCTAGTGCTTTATTATTTAAGTATATTTATTACACTTAGTAATTATTTAGACACCTTTGCACTTTATTGTTCTTTACATTGTTCTGATGTGGATTAGAGTCGAGGAGTTGAGCTCCTATGTGTAAAGTAGTTCAGGTCCACACACCAGGTACAGTAGTAGTTTTGCATTGATGTTTTTATCATGTCTTTCTGGTTTGATGTTTGAAGTATTCTACGGAAACAAATATTGTGAGTTAAACCCTTGACTAAAATGTGCACTGATGTTGCTCAGGTTTTTAATTTTTTTAAATATTCTTGTGTGAAAATTTAGGATTAAAATAATTTTGCGTGGAAGTTAATTGTAGCCAGCTCAGTTTTGTTTGTGCCACAAAGTCTTGTTAAGCATGGGGATGTGGAGCTTCGATAACCATGGAAACACAAGCCAACTGAAATATAATAATAACCAATATTTCAGAATAATTCCCACCAACAAGAGTATATATTGGTGGGGTGTGCCAGTTTTAATCCAAATTTTGCCATATAATCACTACCACTGATGATTCCCTTTATAAATATGAGTTACCCTGCATTCTTTAAAAGAAAAAAACGAACGAGCCAGTCTTTTAAATGGCTCTTTGTAAGGAACGGCTCCTCAAGATCCGGCTCCCTTCAAAGAGCCATAATTCCCACCTCTAAGATGAAGCGTTACCCAGACTGAGAAGTGAATCTCAAGCCCTGAGAGTCAAACTGAAGAGACGACTGTGTTACAGAGGTCATCAGCTGTTCCAGACTGTCACCTGGTCTAAACTGGTAAAGGCCCTGAATAAACTGAAACACATTCACCCACAGTATAAGGACATAAGTATCAGAGATGAGGCTGAGCTATGTGACC
>JBCNYH010080087.1:0-10701 GCA_039654325.1 Tandanus tandanus | reverse complement strand
GGAACAACCACAAGAGGTGGACTTAGAGATAGTGGAAGGCCAGTTCAAAGGCAAAGTGATATATAGACCACATGAAAGAGAAAAAAGGGGGCATCATGGCATTCAAAGGAAGGACAAAAGGAGGAACTCCCTGAACTAGAGGAAAACCTGGGAAAGGGTATAGAAAGCCCAGAGTGGGACCCAGGGTACTGTGGAGGAATGACGAGGGGAGGTGGACCATACGACGACCTCCATGAGATGCAAGTGACATTGAGGGATGGTGAAGGAGTAATGAGAAAGGGGCAACTGAGAATGAAGGTGTACCACTCAAGCACCCTGATGATGAGGGGAGAAAGGAAGGAAGACTGGCTGTCAGAAGCAAGTAGCAAAGAGGAAGAGCTCCAAGACCTAGATGACCGGAGCCGCAAAGGAAACCAACACAAAACAGGTCGAGGCGAGAAACCAGGCCCCCAAACCTGGCAGAGGAGGCAGAGTTGGAACAGCAAATTTACAGAAGAGAGCGAGGCTGGTATGGAAAGCGAAGATGATTGCCACGTGGAAGGGAGAATAAGATTGACCCCGTCACTAAGATCGAAGCTCAGCAACCAGCTACAAGAAATAAACAGCCGAATAGGGAACATGGTAAAAAGCATCCTGACAGTGGGAGAGCTGGGGGAGGTGTCATACACACAAGCAGAGGATGAAATGAAGAAAAAGAGACAACTGGAGCGGATAGAACAAGTGATGGACCAAAACGAGAAACAGAATAGACAGCTATGGCAGAAAGTACACAGAGTAGAGCAAACGCAGGGTGAGTGTGCAATGGTGATCAAGAGAAGATTTAAGATAAACAGTGATGAGGTATGCCAGCTCCACCAGAGCCTGCAGGAAACAGGTCAACTGGTCATTCATGGACCTGACAGGACTGTTTGGCAGGTTGCCAAGCATTTGCGAAGGAGCCCAGAAGTGGATTACTAGATTTGAAGAACAAACAATGGGGCAGGTGTTGGCATTAGGAGATATTAAAGCCATATGGTCTCAAACGCTGGGCAAGGTCAAGATGATTGAAGTATTTACCAATGCTAACCTGGGACCAGCGGCTGAAGAACAAAAATACGATCCAAGAATGATTAATAATTACCAAAACCAACTCAACCAATGGCAAGCTCTAAGGGATGCATATCAAACTCGGACAGATCCTGGAAGAGTGGAAAACAAAGATGGGGGAGAATGAGAGCGTGGCTGTATTTGTGGTAAAACTACAAAGGGCTTGGAGAGAAGAAATGGGAAGCGCATGGGACAAAACAGCAGCCATGATGGTGAAGAAAGCCCTCCCAGGGGAAGTCCAAAATCAGCTGGCGGATGTGATAGGGCTAAGCACAATGGCACAATGGCATGGTCCACCTTTGAGGCAAATGTAATACACTGTGTATAGCGGCACAGACAAAAGGAGAAAGAAATTAAAAAAGCAGCTGAGAGCCTGGTGATGCAGCTCCATAAGGCCCAGTTGAATGAGCTGGCCCATAGCAAGGAAAATGTGGAAAAGAAAAAGGAAGAAAAGAACACTGCAAAGCGGGCGGCAGTATTGCTTGCGCAGCCAATGACACAACCAATGACCCAACCTGCACCCCCAGTGTCACAGCCAGCAGCCATGGTGCAAACCGTGCCAATGTATCCACCACAACAAGCACAGCCGACCTACTATGCGCCTCCACCCATGCTAATGTACCCCCCAGTCCAACAATACCCACCACAGAGCTGAGGACGGGGCCAGGGACGAGGACGAGGCTGAGGAGGAGGATGCTGGATATGCCAAGATCTGAATCATATGAAATAAAACTGCCCATATGCTTACCAACAGGGAGGACAAATGGTGCCTGCAAGAAATAACCCCCCACAAAATCAAGGGTGGCAAGGTCAGGGGAACTGGATGGGATCCTGGATGGGACCGCCCATGGGTACTCCCCGGGGTGCATGTGATGAAGCCCAGAGAAGCCAGAGGGGGAGCTGGTGCAGTACACGATCTCACTGCTCCCCGCTCAGGAACTCACCATGTCAGTAGTGGTGGGAAGGCAGATTCGGTCACCACTTCTGATCGACACAGATGTAACATATACAACCATAGGAAGAGAAGGCTCAAAACTCCCCCTCTCTAGCAAAGGAGTAAAACAGTAGGCTTCTCAGGGAAAACACAGACTTTGTGACTTACTGAGCTACAAGAGATAGATATACATGGAGTAGCTGTTCAAGCAACATTATTGGATTCTCCAGATACCCCAGCACATTTAGTTGGCAGATATGTACCCTCTAAGATGGGAGCTAAAATACACTGTGGAGAAACAGGAGTATGGATAGAGCTTCCAGACTGTCTGTTCCAGCAATGCCTCATTATGGAAACAAAATTGGAGAAATGTGTAATGGACAAAGTGTATTGGCTGGAACTAAGCAACTCACCAAACAGAGTAAGAAATTTATATTTAAAATGGAAACCCTGGCTGAGCAAAATGCGACCTGACTGTCAACTGAGCAGAGAACCATGGCACTGTACAATGATGAATGATGAAAAAGGACTGTGAGGAGTATGAAACCATGTGGGATGGTTGGAACTGGTGGCATCAACAAAGTACACCCTGAAAACTGTGAACATTATAGCAGGACCCCGAGGGGTTGCTGCCGTGATCCAACTACCACCACAACTCAGCTACTGGTACCAAGTCTCTGATGCTGCTCCCCATGTGTCCCTGTAGATCGGGCAGAATTTTAAATCAAAAGAATTATGGCCAATGGTGAAGGAAGCAAGTCAGGTGATGCAGTGGACACAGGTAGAACAGGGAGTCTGTGTATCCTCAGACAGAAAATTTCTTAAGATAGATCAGGTAGCAGTAGATGAGGTAATGGTCACAAAGTAGCTTAGGAAAAATTGCAATTCTGCCAACCAAAGGTAGAATACTGAGCTAGAGTGTTGAAGGCACTTCATGAAAAATCTCTCCAGAGCATGTTGAAGTGATCCGAAAGGCTCCTAGACCTCAGACTGTTCAGCAAATGCTATCCTTCTTGGGTTTAGCTGGGTTTAGTAGACCTTGGATTTGTGACTTTGCTATGAAAAAACAACCACTTAGAGATACGGTGAAGGCAGCAGACCAAACAAAATCCAGTGCTAAATTGACATGGACAGAGGACGCAAAGGCAGCATTTGACATGCTAAAGGCTGACTTGTTGTCTGCAATGGCATTAGCATGTCCAGACTATGGAAAGCCTTTCCACTTGTACATATCGGAAAGGAAAGGGTTTGCTTCAGCAATGTTAGCACAGGAACAGAAGGGCATGGGAAAAAGACCTATAGCTTACTATAGCGTGGCACTTGATAGCGTAGAGAAGGGCATCCCACCATGCAATCAAGGATTGGCAGCAGCGGCATTTGCTTCACAGAAAGCATCATCGATCACAATGGGGCATCCAGTGACCCTATGCACTTCCCATGCATTACATGCACTGCTGACCACCCAACATTTTAAAATAACTAAAGCTCGAAGGACAGGTTACGATGTCATCCTATCAGCTCCAGAGCTGACAACTGAAAAGTGCCGCACAATAAATCCTGCAGAGCCCCACACGAATGCACTAAAGAGGTAGAAAAATACCTAAAAGCTAGAGCAGATTTGGAAGGTTATGCTGTAATCCGATTTGATTATGACTACAAAATGTTTAATGCAGTAATGACTGTGGGAGTGCCATAACCGTGCTCTGCTCAACTGGCAGAAATAAAAGCACTGACAGCTGCATGCAAATTGGGCACTTGTAAAACATTATGCTCATGGAGTATGTCATGTGTTTGGACCAATCTGGGCACAAAGAGGTTTCCAGAGAGCTGATGGATCAAGTATTGTACACGGGCCGACAATTTCAGAGTTATTGAGAGCAATGATGCTCCCTAGGGAATTGGCAATTGTGAAATGCAAAGCCCACAAGCCAGATGGAGAATGGGTTAGTAGAGGAAACGCAGCAGCTGATGAGGTGGCAAAAAAGGCTGCACCAGGAGAAGAGACGTGTGTAATGGGAATGATGGAAGCGTACCAATAATTCTTAACCAAGAGAGTGATTCCTCCACTTCAAACAGTTTCAACAGTGTTCTTTCAGTTTCACTGCTGTCAGGGGTCAAGTCTCATCAAGTCCTGTAGCTTATCAGGTCCAGTTACACTGGCAGTGAATCGTTGCACATGTTATTTTTTCACATATCAGATTGTTGGCAATGCATCGAGATATGACTCACATCAGCCTCAGTGATTGGGGTGCACATACGTTCTACATGTCCGTGGTAGACATAGGAATTAGCAACTTTCTTTTTAAGCTTAAATATTTAGGCTCCAGTAACAATAATCTTGTGTATGTGTTTCAGAGAACAAAAGCAGATGTCGCAGCTGGAGAACAGACAGCAGGTGAGTGAAATATTTTGTAGTTGAACACACAAACATGGCCAATCATTAGATATGGGTGCACTCACTCATTTACCTGCTAGCTTTCCTCACTCCTCTTCACCTGCAGAGAGTGCTTGACCATGCCCTCGTTGCCACAGTGAGGTCATGCTGTTTAATAAGTTTGTTCTGCTAATGACACCTAACTGTTAAATAAGAAACAGTAGGAAGCATAGGGGATACAGTTTCAGGTAAGAACAGTTTATTGTACTGACTTTTATAAACAAGGGAATATCCAAATGCAAAGCCTGGGAAATCAGGCATAGATCAAGATCAACAGGATCAGCACAGACAAACCAGAGGCTTTAACAGGGACAGGCAGAGATCGGTACATCAGCAAACTGGTAAATCAGTTTTCCAGATTAAAGTACGGTCAACACAGTATCCAGTATTGAAAAGCAGAAAAGGTAAGGTCATTACACAACACAGTCATATTAACGGCTCTTTAACAGAGGCTAAGCATTTTGCTGAATTCTTTTATATGCTGGGGGGTGATCAGGTGATTGGGATTCATGTGGCAGTGCAATGGTCAAAAATCAGGTGACTGGGAATGGTGCAAGTGTTGCTGGGGACTGCGAGGTGCTTTGTGATACCTGCTGATGATTTAAAACTTATGTTGTGTATATATAATGGAAGCTATAAGATAAAATTTATCGTATGGTAGTTGGGGGGGGGGGGGTTACTTTATGAGTATATCAAGAGTATATATGAGTTTATAGATCACTGTAAACTATACACCTTTTTCCAAAATGTTTTGGGTGGGCTAAAACATTTCCCTGGTTTTCCTCTCGTAATGGTGTGCTCTTAATTGTGTGTGCTTTAAAAGGTAATTCTGTTTTTTTTTTTTTTTACGTCACAAATAATTTTAAAACAATTGATTAGAAACTGATTGTTTTATTTTAAAATTACTATCAAAATTTGACTGGGTCAAATATTCACACACACCAAGTTGGTTCTCTGTGAACAATCTGAAAGTTTCCATCAACAAGCTACTGCTTGCTCAAGTGCTAGAATTAGGAATTGAATAAAAGGGCATCGGTGACTCTAAAGAAGAATTTATTTAACCCTTTATGTACCTTTTATATCATGGGGGAAGGTAAGTACCTCCGCCAAGATGCCAGAAAAAAACTAATCCTCCTTAGGCAAAATTTGGAAATTAATGAGAAAGGAATACAAATAATTTATGCAAACATAAAAGTTTTGGTTTAATGTGAAAACAACAACAACAACAAAACCTCTAAAACAACATTTTGTTTCTTGTCCCTGAAGGTGCAGGAACAAATTTTCAGTGGAGCTCCAGTTCAGAACAGACTCCTGAATCCCAACCAGAGGTAAACTACAGTCTCAAGTGAAGAATGAAGATTTTTTTGAAACAAAATAATGTATTTAAATGGTTTTTTTTGTTTGTTTTTTGTTTAGGTTTCCTTTGGTGAAGTGTGTGAGGTCTCTTCCACAGGTAAACAAGGCTTCATTTAATATTCTACTTTAGCCGAAAGTATTGGCATCACTTTCAGTCAATTTTTAAAAACCCCAGAACACCACCACTCCAAATGTTTACACTTCCCACTTTCCATTGTGTCTATAAATGTACTTATGGTGAATTTGGAATGGACACTGCAGTGTATAGTGTATCTTATTATTTACA
Organism: Tandanus tandanus; assembly: GCA_039654325.1. Taxonomy (NCBI): domain Eukaryota; kingdom Metazoa; phylum Chordata; class Actinopteri; order Siluriformes; family Plotosidae; genus Tandanus; species Tandanus tandanus. Next base: position 4,605 of record JBCNYH010080087.1, on the reverse strand, counting down.
GTATTGTTACTCTGTTAGGTGAAGAATCTGTGGACAATCACATGGACATGCCGATTAAGAGAGGTGTCGGTAATGGAAATAGCAGACACTCTACTAGCCAAGAAAATTCTCACAAATGAAATGTACAGTGAAATATATGAGGCATCAACAGACCAGGAGAAAATGAGGACATTGTACAGGTTTCTTCTCGCAGGAGAAAAAGCTGCAAAAGCAGAATTCTATAAAGTTCTTGAGCAGAAGCAGCCTTTCTTAGTGGGTGACCTGGCCTAAACAACATTTTAATATAGAGGAGTATTTATTGTCAATTTATTTTATATATAAAGTGGTGTTTTGCCATTTTAATTACTGTACTTAATATTGCTTTCATTAATACTTTTATCAGCTAGCAGCAGACTTTTTGTTTCTTCTTTGTGATCTGAAGTGAACCATGAACTTCTATCTAACACAAGTAACATCCACATCATCTTAAATTCATTGTATTTGTACATGATCAGTAGTTGAGGACTTTATAAAACAATTAAAGAATCATTAAAAAGCAGCAGCGGTGAAGCAGATGCACATTTTCACAATAACATTTACTAAAATTCAGTTCGTAATTAACATTAGCTCATTAGAGATGTTGAGGTATATTGTGTTTCTTGTCTTTTAATGATATTCCACCCTTGGGGAAGATTACTAATTTATTCACTTTTCCAGAGGCTTTTGGTTTCCATAGTGGAACAAATCCATTAGCCTAAACACAGACGAGGCAAAAACATAAACTCACAATAAGATCACTAATATAACTTAGTAATCATTTATGTTTATTAATAATATTGTCTAAAAAGAATATGAAAAATACAGAATCACTGCTCTTGGTTGATTGTTTAAACTTTTATATAACACCGTTACAGACCTTTATACGATAAAATTGATGGTGTAATGGATATAAATTTCTTAATCATTTCCTTACATTTGGCCTGGAGGTGTATACAGTGATTCTCACTGTATTTACGCTTTACTCACTTTAAGCATGTTTTAGTGTTATTATTAAATTTCAGGTTAAGGTGTTAATACGTAAAATTTTCATGGATCATTTTGTTTAAGTATATATTTTAAATGTATTAGATTTTAATATGAAGACGCTCATGCCACTTGTGTGTCAATCAACTGAATTTGGTAACAAATGTGTGTTTGTGTGTCTAAAATTACACCCGGGACAAATAAATACACAACTTCTGATGATTTAAGAAAATTGTATTGTGTATTAGTCATAACATTAGCATGTTTCAGGCAGCTTGAGTGCAGCACACTACAAAAGAGCAGCACGTTGTTTTAGCAAAATGATTAGCCAGCTAACTGAGGGTTAAAGTCTCAAAGCTGTTTACAATTTGGTTCTGAATAAATTCTGCAGATGTGTTGGATGACAGTTGGATATGAACTCTGAGACCTTTTGATTATGGAAATGAATCTGATTGAAGGCTGCCATCTACTGTACAATAAACTAAAAAAAAGGTAAAATGTAAACTATGAAAACTAACCAATCATTTAATATCAATTTAGAGTCTTTAGCCTGGGTTTACACTGGGCCACAGTGTCTCTGATCATAGGGTGTTATGGGATCGAATCGTGATGATCTTCAGGGAATTTGGTGGAATCGTGATGATTGTCATAATTTATTATGATTTGGAGCTACTTGTGGTAGAATGTGGGAATCGTAGTAGAGAATGACAGACCTTAGTAGGGGACCGTGATGAACATGGAAACACTATTCCTTCAGATTTCATCTCTTGGGGATCAACCACATGTTCCCCAGACCCTATGCTCCACAGACCCTATGTTCTGCAGTACCTATGTTCCCCAGTCCCTATGCTCCACAGACCCTATGTTCCACAGTACCTATGTTCCCCAGACCCTATGCACCCCAGACCCTATGTTCCCCAGTACCTATGCTCCACAGACCCTATGTTCCCCAGTACCAATGTTTCCCAGTCCCAATGCTGACCAGACCCAATGTTCCCCAGTACCTATGTTCCCCAGTCCCTCTGCTCCCCAGACCCGATGTTCCCCAGTCCCTATGCTCCCCAGACCCTATGTTCCCCAGTACCTATATTTCCCAGCACCTATGCTTCCCAGACTTGATGTTTCCCAGTAATTGTGCTCCCCAGACCCTATATTCCTCAGTACCCATGTTTCCCTGTCCTCATGAAATTATTCATTCATTCATTCATTCATCTTCTTCCGCTTCTTCCCGGGGTCGGGTCGCGGGGGCAGCAGCCTAAGCAGTGAGGTCCAAACGTCGCTCTCCCCAGCCACTTCCTCCAGCTCTTCCGGGGGGACGCCAAGGCATTCCCAGACCAGCCGAGAGACGTAGTCCCTCCAGCGTGTTCTGGGTCAGCCCCTGGGTCTCTTCCCGGTTGGGCATGCTTAAAACACCACACCAGGGAGGCGTTCGGGAGGCATTCTAATCAGACGCCCAAGCCACCTCAACTGGCTCCTCTCAACGAAAAGGAGCAGCGGTTCTACCCTCTACTAACCTACCGAGTTCCTCCCAGATGACAGAACTTCTCACTCTATCTCTAAGGGAGAGACCTGCCACCCTGCGAAGGAAGCTCATTTCAGCCGCTTGTATTCGCGATCTCGTTCTTTTGGTCACTACCCAAAGCTTGTGACCGTAGGTGCGGGTAGGAACGTAAATCAACTGGTAAATTGAGAGCTTTGCCTTCTGACTCAGCTGCCTCTTAACCACGACAGACTGGTACAAGCTCCGCTTTGCCCAACCAGTCCACATGTGCTTTGTGGACTTGGAAAAGGCTTTCGACCGTGTCCTTCGGGCTATCTTGTGGGGGGTGCTCCGGGAATATGGAATACCGGACCCATTGCTATGGGCCGTTTGGTCTCTGTATTGCCGGAGCCAGAGCTTGGTCCGCATTGGTAACAACAATTCGAATTCGTTTCCAGTGGGGGTTGGACCCCACCAAGGCTGCCCTTTGTCAACGATTCTGTTCATAATTTTTATGGATAGAATTTCTATGCACAGTCACGGTGTTGAGGGGTTCTGGTTGGGTGGCCATAGGATCTCGTCTCTGCTTTTTGCAGATGACGTTGTCCTTTTGGCTTCATCAAGCCAGGACTTTCAGCTCTCGCTGGAGCGATTCGCAGCTAAGTGTGAAGCGACTGGGATGAGAATCAGCACCTCCAAGTCCGAGGCCATGGTTCTCAGTCGGAAAAGGGTGGAATGCACCCTCCAGGTCTGGAATGAGGTCTTGCCCCAAGTGGAGGAGTTCAAGTATCTCAGGGTCTTGTTCACGGTAAAGCGGAGCTCATTAAATTAATGGATCTTCAAAGTAACAATTTATGGAATATTCATGATTTCAGAGTTAGGGTTAGGGAACATAGATACTGGGGAACATTGGACTGAGGAACATAGGTACTGGGGATTACAGACATGGACCCCACCTCTTGGATGCGCCGTGCCTTATTTTTATACCCCTATCATGCTCCAAGCGTGCTCATAAATTGTGGAGCTCCGCGGTTTTTTGATTCACTGAGATCTCCTACATCGTGCCCCAGTGTAAACCCAGGGTAACCTCACAAATCATTGCAGGTCATAAGAAACCCATTTCTTTTAGATTTTCAAGGATGTGTACAGCACATATATATTGTACAGTACACATATATATAATTTTTTAAAAACACAAATAAAAATTAGTAGAATTGTTTAATTCACTTCATCTTCTACATATAAGGAAGTGTTGTACACACATACGATTTATAATATAAGATAAGATACAGATTTACAGGTTAAAGTAACACATTCCCGATTACAACGATCTGGTCAGGGTTTTATCTTGTGTATCATAATTTCAAGTTCAAGAAGCTTTATTGTCATTTCAACCACATATAGCTGATGCAGTACATAGTGAAACGAAACAATGTTTCTCCAGGACCAGGTGCTAAATAAACATACAACAAGTATCAAATCAAAAATCGTACAATAAAACAACACAGAGCTAGGACCATTTTTTTTTGTCCTAGCGACATAAAGTGCAAAGAGTGCATCTATGTGCAAACAGTGCAAGACTGTTACAGACAGTACAGTGCAACAACATTACTAAAAAGAAAAAGACAACAGAAGAATGGCACACTTAGCGCCGAAAGAGAGAGAGAAAAGGATTATATGGAATATGAAAATTAAATAAAGTTAAAATGAAATGAAATGATGTACAGCGTAGTATCGGTTGAGGTAGTGCAAATAGAATATAGAGATATAAATATAAACATAGCAGCCTAATGAAATGATGACAGGAAAAAGTTGAGGTAGTGCAATAAATAATGAACGATGTAAGTTGTGTATGTGTGTGTGAGGGACAGAGGGTTTTGTACCATTCAGTTCTTATTAGTCTTGTACAGTTCTGGGTGTATGACTATGTGTGTGTGTGTGAGGGAGAGAGAAATTTTGTGTGATTTCAGTCCTGGGTTTTGAGGAGCCTGATGGCTTGAGGAAAGAAACTGTTACACAGTATGATTGTGAGGGCCCGAATGATCTGGAACCTCTTCCCAGATGGCAGGAGGGTGAAGAGTGTGTGTGAGGGGTGTGTGGGGTCATCCACAATGCTGTTAGCT
>JBCNYH010079828.1:0-10708 GCA_039654325.1 Tandanus tandanus | reverse complement strand
ATGAAGTTTTTCTTATATGGTTTGTATTTTTATGGTTTCACCCAAATGAGGATGGGTTTCCCTTTTGAGCCTGGTTCATTTCAAGGTTTCTTCCTCGTGTCAACTGAGGGAGTATTTCCTTGCCACTGTCGCTGCGGGCTTGCTCATCAGGGATGTATAGAGGTTGTAAAAAAATGTTTAAATTCCTTTTAAAATTACTTTTACAATGTAAAGCTGCTTTGCAACAATGTCAATTGTAAAAAGTCGTATACAAATAAAACTGAATTAAATTAAAACAATAGCACACTTTGTGGCACCGAGATGCACGTTTTGATATATACATTGAGTGGGTGCACTTTGCCGTTCGGGCTGCATTATGTGCGACAGAAGACAAATAATAAAAAGAAGAAAAAAAAAAAAATAAACAGAACCATTTTCTGGGTAAATAGTAATATGTGTCTGTTTTTAAATGCAGCCACATAATAATAATCATCATCATCATCATCATCATCATGATGATTGAGTGGAAGGATTAATGATGTAAAGGCTTGTTTATGTCTGTGTTATCCATGATCCGTTGAGATCCCCTATTTAGAGGCCCTGTCTTGCCTAAAATCAGCTGCAGCTTCCCTTGGGACACTAATAAGCTGTATAGATAATGAATTGATAGATGAATGAAGAGATGGTTGGATGAATGGCAGCAGAGCCCTGCACATGTTCATTGAAACTAGACTAACATTATTAAGGACTTTGTTAAAAGACAAAATCCAAAATAGTTGCCAAAATTAACACTGATCTTGAGTCAGTGTGACTTGGAAAGAGTAAAAACATGCATGATAAGAATACTAAACAATTATAAGAAAGGGTATTTTATGAATATAAAATGTAAAGAGTTGCAGTGTATATAATTATGTTTTGGCATACATTTGGTTTAAACATAATTACTACTTCAGTATCTATGCATTAATTTTTGTTTGCTTTGGTTGGTTGGTTGGTATTTGACATTAGAACAGATTCTTGTCTTTCTTTTCTGTCAAGGAAACATCTTGAAGGGTAAAAACAATTTCAGGACTAAGTCATTTATAATTTCCAATGAGAGCAAAATTCAAAGCAAGATTTAAAAAATAAACCATATTTGTGCTTTGTTCACAAATCTCAAGGCCACAGTCATTTTAAATATTCCTCTGCCATGCTTAAGGTAACAAATAGGTAAGTACGGGTGATATCCTGACCTTGATGCTTGAAAGTGCAGATTAAATCTTTTTTACTTGACTGATTGCACACTTTCTATCTACTCTCAGTGTAAACTTTTGCCACTAGTGTGAATAAATTGTAATGAAAGGATTTAAGAGCATATATTGCTCTAGTTTTGCTGAGATATATGCCTTTTCGGATGATGCAAAAATCCCAAAATTCATGGATTAGTCTGTTTCAGTGTAGATATCAGGGAAAAAAGTCTAGCAAAATATATATATATATATTTTTTTTTTTCAGAAAAAAACAAAAACACCTTGTGAGTTTTTCAATACATACTGTATATTTTCAAGACTGTTTTCTAATTGGTTTTAGTTCAGAAAATAAAAATAATTGATAGCAATAATTTCACAGTATACTGCTGCTATGAGGCTGAAACTAACATACATCAGTATGTGAGTTGGTTAGCTAGTTCAGTATGCTCTGTGGACTAAGCCTGAGCTTGTCTGTGTAAGTTTTTGTATTTATTTCACGTGTCCATGTAGGTTTTCTTAAGGTTCTTCAGTGTCCTCCCACCTTCAAAAGAACACATCATCTCTGATAACTGATTGTGAATTCTCCTGAAACGTATTACTATTTCAGATTTCCAAAGCAACAGCAAAAAGGAAAAAAAAAGAAAAAAACAGATGTATTTGTTTATACTTGGAGTCATGCCACCAAGAACCTAAAAAAATCTGGCCGAAAACACTAAACATGGCTGGCCGAAAACACTAAACATGGGAGTCAAATCTATTGCTTTTTTAATGTGTTAAAGCAAATAAGAAAAATATTCTTAAATGAATTTATTTAATTTATCAGACCAAGTTCCCACTGTAATATTAAACTAGCATTGAATACTTCATTACACTGGCTCCTGCCAAGGGGTGAGATCCATTAAGCAACAAGTGACCACTCAGTTCTGTAAGTTGATGTCTTAGAAGCAGAAAAAATCGGCAATCATACGGACCCGGAAAATTTTGACTCGGGCCAAGTTGTGACGATTAAATGATTGGATCAGTGTAGCTTCATAAAATATGGATTACCTAAGACCGATTTAAAGTCTGCAAGTCTGTGAGAGGCTCCCTTACTTTAGCTTAATTTGATTTGTTCCAAACCTCCTACAGTGCTTCTTAATCTAACCTCTTTATTATACTTTTTCACTGATTGTGCACACCTACATTTTCATCTCTGATTTCCAAGCATAGTGTATAAAATTTTAATTACCCATTGTTGGAGCTCTTGTTCAGTTCACACTACACAACAGCAGTGTGTATAAATAGGCCCTATGAAGCCTTGGATCAGATTTTAGCCCATGACTGCTTCATCTGTTAGCAAGAAAAATCTGCTCTGAGCCCTAATATCAAGAAATATACTTGGAGTTGGCTCAAAGCACAGACGTGTGCTGGTGAAACAATGATGGTGCCAGACAAAAACGTAATTCTGCAGCCAGTTATTTCACTGCATTTTGTCTACACCGTGTCCTTCAATTCAGCCCAGGTCTTGAAGATGTATTTCATAGTTGACTGTAAAAGTTTAATTAACTAGCCAGTTCTCTGAACTGGTTACAGTGATGCACCCTAAGGGCTGTGAGGGATGTCATTTAAATTAATCACAGATTAAAACAAAAAATAAAAATAAAAAAACCTTCAGTCTTTCTGTGATATTCAGGTTTTATACTAGTATCTGTTGTGGTGAAAAGTGTCCAGTTCACGCAAGAGATTCAAATCCATTTTCAGGTGTTTATTTAGCCTTTAGGAAAAGAAAAGCATACAATCAATCACACAGAAAATATTGCTCCAAGAGAAAAATTCTTAGACCAAGAATGACCAATGCAATTGTCGTATATAATGCCCATTCCAGTGATTGGTACTGATTGGTCCCTGATTACCTCATATCTCAACATATCTCAACAAGTCTCGACATGTCTTAACATATCCTGAGTCTCAACCTGTCCTAAACTGACCCTGAAGGCTCAGGACCTCCCTTCGCTTAGGACGGCCATTTTGTTTTCTTTTCAAGGTCCGACATTTTGTTTCAATGTCCTGTGTTCAAGGACAGTCAAGCAATACTCGTACAGAGTGGAATTGGCCCTACATAAAATAATAAAATAATCTGACTCACTTCAGTGAATAAATAAAATAATTTTACACACACTTCAGGAAATAAAGGAAATAATCTTTTAAACTTATCATCCAATAGTCACAGAAATCATCCAATAATTAAATAGTACAGTAAATAACACAATTGCTCTGCTATAGGTATAAGCATTAACAATTTTAATATATATTTCATTAGAGATGACTTCATTGGACAGTTCTCCATTTCAGGATTACAAATGTCTTTAAATATAGGAAATATGATCACTCATTCCAAAGATATTACAATTTCTGTATTCATATTCATGTTGATGCTGTTAATGATCAATTATTAATACCAGTACGTGATCGGGAAGTCCAGCAATTTGCAAAAGATTTATGGAGGACCAAACATATGACATTTTGACATTTCAGACCGGCAGGCCATAGGCCTTCCACAGTTCATGGTGTCCAAAACCCACAGCGCCCCCAGTGGCGCCTGATACCCTGATTGCCTCCACTACATTTCCCCCCTCTGCAGTTTATATGCCACATCATCTTCTTCCTCAGATGTGATGTTCTTCTGTGCTCTGTAGCTTTGCACTACATGGAAGCACTTGTTGCGGTCCTGGGGAGAGGTTAACTAGCACATCACCCAGGTCCCATTGTCCTCCCTCCGGTAGTGTTCTTCAAGCACCTCTTGGTCCTCAAAGCCCTCAGTGGCTGAGTACTACATCTTTGCATGGCTGCTATTACTTCACTTTAGGGAGGTTTGCTTTTGCCCAGCCAATGTGCAGAACAGTCCTACACCTTTTCCAGGTGTCCAACTGAAACCAGCACTCAGGTCCTGCTGTGGACCCAAAACCATGATATCCCTGTGGGTCTAAACACAGTGAGCCCTTGTGCAAATTTATTCTAAGATTTAGAACGTCCAATCACATGGTAATTCCTAATTTCCTACTCCCTTCTGTTCAATTACAGTTTCACAATTACAATTCAAATTTGCTGATTTTTTCTAACAACAGGTGAAAAGAAAAGAAAATACATCGTTCATATATTGTTCTGCCCTGTTATGTCAAATGCAGGAAAGGTTATACACACTCTACTAATAATACTCTCTTTGTTCTCCTGCTCCTCTTATTGACTGTAAATAAATTTACAGAGAGGAAAAAAGGAAACTTTTTATAGAAAATGAAACTTAATTATACTTAAAACTTGGTGAATCTTAGGATACTAATTTTTTTGATTAGACACCATTGCAGAGCTGGTAGACCAAATAATCAGTACCGTACTTATAAAAAGAACACTCATGACTAAACAAAATGTCTAAAGAAAAATAAAAGGAAAACAACAACAACAACAACAACAATAATAATAGTACAGTTATAATATTAACATTAATAACAAACAATGAAAAGCATAAAGGAAATGAGAATGTCAACTGACCATTAAAGGGAATGAGGAGAAGAATAATCTTTGTTTTCCCTTCTCTCTCTTTTTTCCTTCTTTGAGTTCTTGGATATGTGCTTTAATACTGTTAAATTATTACTTATGAAACAATGAATAAGAAGTAGAAATCACACTGGTCTCTATCTTGAGACCCTGTCCCAGGAGCGTGCTTACTTCCTTTTTTTCGTTTTTTTTTTTTTTTTCCCCCAAGCAAGCAAGATCCTATAATTCTATTTTTTATTTATTTATTTTTATTTTTTATTTTTTTTCACTTACCCAGCTTCCTCCTTTTGGCAATGGTCCTGATGAGCTTATCTCTATTTCAAATTGATGTGTGGCACTTATACTCCCTTGGGGGCGCATTAGCATTGACATTTGCTTGACGGTTGCCGTCATACATATTCCTTTGATTAGGGGGAGTAGACAACACATCAACAGAGCAATTATTACAAGTACTATAGCCACATTTATTGCCACTCTCATTACCCATCCCCAATTACCAAAGAGTTGACTAAACCATTTGGTGGAAAATATAACAAGTCCTGCATTTTGTTTTACCTCTTTCCATAAGCTTCCAAGCTTCTCCATTGCCAGATAGAAGGTGCCTCCTGGGGCCGTGTCTTAGCCCTGGGGATTTCCCGTAACTCCTCCGAGACAACACTCGGTTTGGATATGTGTGGTTTTAGCACAATATACAGGAATTTAATAATTTTAATACGTTTTATTTCAACTAAACCATTAGTATAAGGTTATCATTCACACTTTTATCATCTTTTCTGATCCCAAAACATTACAAATATTTTTCAAACATTACACTCAGTTTATGCTGAAACACAAGCGCGCATTCCAGTCGTCCGCCATTCCATAACCTTATCATCACATGCTCATGCACCTGTCCGACATTTTATGTGTTTTGATCACAATACACTCCTCCAACTATTATTTCTTTGCATTTCACAATGCATTTTGAATTCAGTTTACATTATTGTTTTTTCTTTTATACCTGAAATTACTATGGTTGCCAAATCCATCTCTTTTACACATAAACTTCAACTCTTACTTAATATAATAGAATCTACACATTTTAAGAGTGATCCTACGGGAATTTTCCTCATATACTATACTGGTTTAGTAGGTAACAGCTTGTTCTGGGTCAACCCTGAGGTCTCTACTTGGTTAGACATGCGCTCCTCCGGGATGAAAGAACTTCTCATACTATCTCATACTATGAGGGGAGCTCATTTCAGCTGCTTGTATTTGCGATCTTGTTCTTTCAGTCATTGCCCAAAGATCGTGACCATAGGTGAGGGTAGGAACGTAAATCAACTGGTAAATTGAGAGCTTTGCCTTCCAGCTCAGCTCCCTCTTCACCACGATGGACTGGTACAAGCTCCGCTTTGCAGCAAAAGACTGCACCGATCCACCTGTTGATCGCCCATTCCATCCTTCCCTCACTCATGAACAAGACCAGGAGATACCTGAACTCCTCCACTTCAGGACCTCATTCCAGACCTGTAGGGTGCATTCCACCCTTTTCCGGCTGAGAACCATGGCCTCAGACTTGGAGGTGCTGATTCTCATCCTGGTCTCTTCACACTCAGCTGCAAATCGCTCCAGCGAGAACTGAAGGGCCCAGCTCGATGAAGCCAAAAGGACAACATCATCGCAAAAAGCAGAGACGAGATCCTATGGCCACCAAACCACAACCCCTCAACGCCTTGGCGGTGCCTAGAAATTTTATCCATGAAAATTAAGAACAGAACCGGTGACAAAGGGCAGCCTTGGCGTAGTCCAACCCCCACTGGATATGAATTCGACATGTTGTTACTAATACGGACCAAGCTCCAGCAATACAGAGACCGAACGGCCTGTAGCAATGGATCCGGTATACCATAATCCCAGAGCACTCCCCACAAGATAGCCAGGGGGGGACACGGTCAAACGCCTTCTCCATATCCACAAAGCACATGTGGACAGGTTGGGCAAACTCCCATTGATCCTGTAGCGGGTAGAGCTGGTCAAGAGTGCTGCGGCCAGGACATAAACAACTCCTTGAATCGCCACCTTATCGTGGTGTACGGATTTGCATGTCCTAATGATCCTGGAAGCTATGTTGTCGGGGTATTATGCCCCTGGTAGGGTCACAGAAGTCATATAGGTCCTAGGTGACAGTCCAGACTAAGTGCAGTTCAGAAGACCTCTATGAGCATTATTTCAAGGACACAGTTTCCCTTGTCCGGATGCGGGTTACCGGGGTCCCCCCCTGAAGCAAGGCCTGGGGGAGGGGCTCGAAGGTGAGCGCCTGATGGACGGGCTTCTCCTCATGGAGAGCCCAGCCCAAAGAGGAGACATGGGTCCGCCCTCCCATGGACCCACCACCTGTGGTAGGGGCAATAGGGGTCAGGTGCAGTGTGAGTCGGGTGGCAGCCGAAGGCGTGGGTTCTGCCGAACGGATCCTCGGCTACTGACTCTGGCTTTTGGGACATGGAATGTCAGCTCTCTGGTGGGGAAGAGCCTGAGCTGGTGCAAAAGGTTGAGAGAAACCGACTAGATATAGTCGGGCTCATCTCTACACATAGCTTGGGCTCTGGAACTACCCATCTCAAGAGGGGCTGGACCTTGTGTTTGGATATTTAATACATTTATATTTAATATTCATATTAGAAAACATTCAGTGCATTTAGTCACTTTAATTTTACTTCTGAATATTAGGGGAGAATAGTACTATTATAAAAAAATATGATTAAAAAATGGAAAGGTAACATATAAACACATACAAACCATAAAATCACTTGCAAATTAAACCAGTTATCTTAATACATAGGGATGGGCAGCATTCATGATACACACAGAACCTCAAATCAGAAAAGAGTGAATGTATGGGAAAATGTGAGGGGAAAAAATGTAGTAGGAGTTTCTACATTTAATTTGACTTGCAATTAATTTCAGACAGTATAAACTACATTTCATGTTTTGTCTAGTCACCTTCATTTCATTTATTATATGAAAATCCATTTTTTATGACTCTTTTCAGCAGTCACTAGAAAATAATTCCAGAACGACCCAATAAAAAAAACAAGAACAACACTTGTACACCAATCACTGAGCAAATAACTGCATCACAGTAATTTCCATTTGTACAAACCATGGTCAAAACTCTTTATAGAACACATGCAAAAATAATTAAAAATATATATATAAACCTAGCCAAACCTTGAGAACAGGTGATTAAACAAAAATAAACCTATTTCGTGATAACTTGGTTCACCCACGAATTCAGGGCTTGTAATAGAATATTGCTATGAAAATCAGATCTTTGTCTTTACCCACCCTGCTATAAGTTGAAAACCAAGTATACAGCCAGTAAATAGGCCTTTAGGCATTATTCATGAACACGAGACCCACAATGAAGAGGCGGTAACATTATGATATTAGGCTCTTTCTTTGCAGATGGTACTGGTCTATTACATCCCATCAAAGGAAACATGAATGATGAAATGTACCAGGATGTAGTAGAGGACAACTTAATCTCATTAGCCAATAAACTGAATTTGGGGAAAAGTGAGAGATTTCAACAAGAAAACAACACCAAAAATACAGCCAAAATAACTAAAGACGGGTTTCTAAAGAGAAACGTGAAGGTGTTGTATGCCCTAGCAATCAAAATAGTAATAATGAAACAATGAACCTTCCGTCAACCAAAATGCATTTGTTTACAACTTAAATTTGTCAGTATATCCCATATACAAAAGTGCAATAATCCATAAATTTTTTATGATTTCAAGATTTTGCAAGTCAAGCTTTACATTATTTAGACATCTTATGCATGAATTTACACAAACTTAGAAACATGATTAGAAAATTATTTTGTCTGAATTCAATGGGTTTTCATGAACATCAAATTTGTTGAGAAAACTGTTTCACATATATCATATCCAGCTTGATAACTGTCTTCATGTGTTTTGATAATTATTGACCCTTCACTATATTGTGTTTGTGAGATGACCTTAACCAGCTGTTAGGATGGTGACTCAGGATTTGCCCCAGCTCTGAGTTTGCCGTTTTGACCTGACCTATCTTTGTTGCCAACACTGTCAGGGTTTCTATAAATGTAGATCAATGTAGATCAATAAGAAGTGTGTTTTTTTGACTGTGGCAGTGTCTGATATTGCAGAGCAAAAATATCAAATATAGGGTGCGATCAAAAGATTCTGGGATGGATATTGTACTAAACAAGTGGAGAGCAGCAGCAGAGCCGAGCATTAACCCTTGTGAATTTTTGTTAGTTAGTTAGTTAGATAGATAGTTAGTTAGTTAGTTAGTTAGTTGTTGTGCCCTGAAGTGCACAAAGTGTTTTGTAAAGATTCAGGCATCAATTATTACTGAGGGATTTGCAATAAACTCCCAATCAAACAGCCTTGAATGAGTCTGGAATTTCACTACTTGCTAACTCAAGTTTGGTCGAAAATGACTATTGGAAATATATTATAACTTAACTTACACAATGCATATATACACATTTTGATTCATGTGCTTTCTGGAGGATTTATTGAAACTGCAACTGCATTTATAACAAAACCTTGAGGACTTTACCAGTATAAGACTTTCCCAGAGATTATAGTTACTAGTTACTTTTAGCTCCTAGCCCATAAGGCGAGTGTACAACTTGTATTTGTTTTCTTCCAACTCAACTGCATAAATGACAAAGAACCGGTAATGGCAGTCTGTCAGTTCAGCTTATTAATGTCAATTAATAAGATGATTTCTATATCTTGTTTTGAAATCATTTTCTGTGAGTCCGATGTATGTTTCTGTCGTGTTGTTGTATTTTCGGACTCACAGAAAATGATTTCAAAACAAGATATAGAAATCACACCGCCTCATTCCGCCACGCTAAGCACAGAAACAGCACCGAGCTTAGCAAACACATCTGGAACCTCAAAGACAGCAACATTGAACACTTCATCTCCTGGCGCATCCTGTCATCGCACTCAGCCTACAAAATCTCTTTTAGGACTCACATGGGGACTCCCCTTGCTGTACAGGTACTTGCTGCGACATGTCTTGCTCTTACTGGCATGTCTCAAATTCCTTGAAAATAATTAAACTATTTTCTAAAACTAATTAAATAATTAAATTAAACGATCAGTGAAATGGGCCCCCATAAGACACACTCTTGCTCCATGGACAACGCATTTCTCTTCAAGAAAAACATCCTCAAGTTTCTCTCTGTCTGAGTATGAACACTTTCCATATTGTTATAATAAAAGTATAATAAACCTGGCTCACTGTCCGTGTGTGTCATTCTTGTGGCATGTGTGGCATTGAGTGGCGCTTCTTGTAGACACTTTTCCAGCAGTGAGTCCTCAGGACCATATCCTTCCCAGTCGACCAGGTACTGTAGGGACCCCCGAACCCGCCGAGAGTCCAGTAGGTGGCGGACTGAAAAGACCTGTTGATGGTCCTAGGAGGAAGAGGAGTAACAGGAGCAGGAGCCAGTGGAGACATGAGCAGTGGGTGCAACTGGGAAACATGGAACGTGGGGTTGACCTTGAGAGAAGAGGGCAGCTGAAGCTTGTAGGCCACCGGGTTGATCCTCCTAACCACTTAGCGAGGGGCCAACTTACGGTTCTCCACTTTGAGTGGAAGGTTTCTAGTGGACAGCCAGACTCTTTGCCCTGGCCAAAATGAGACAGCCAGTCTGTGGCGATAGTTGGCTTGAGTTTGGTAGTCCTGGGATGTGCGAAGCAGGGCAGCCTTCCTCTATGTTCTTTTGCACCTCTGGACGAACTGCTGAGCCGAGGGAACACCCACCTCCTCCTTCTGCTCAGGGAACAAAGGTGGTGAGAATCCAAACTGGCATTCAAAGGGGGACATACCTGTAGCAGATCACTAGAGGGTGTTGTGTGCGTATTCAGCCCATGGGAGTTTGGAACACCAAGTCTTGGGGTTAGAGTCCACCAGACACTGCA
>JBCNYH010079532.1:0-10718 GCA_039654325.1 Tandanus tandanus | reverse complement strand
ATACACATATATATATATATATATATATATATATATATATATGTGTGTGTATAGTGTGTGTGTGTATATATGTATGTACAGACATACATACATATACACACACACATATACATATATATATACACATATATCTTTTTCAAGATGGCGCCGGTGAGGGTGGTCGCTCAACGCCCACCTCAATTTTGCTTTTTTGTAATGTTTTAAGCGCTATTATTTTGTGACAACATGTAACGCAGTGACCACTTATGACAGACAGACTCTTTTAGATATCCAAGAATCTTCACAATCTCGGACCACACCAACAGACCTTTTTATGAATGGAGGTGGTTTACCTTGACTACCTGAACGGTAACAACGCCGGAGGAAATGGATGAAAAGAGCCGGACTTCTGGTCAGGCTGAGGAAGAGACAACACTGTACCCCACTTCCCAGCGTTCTCCTGGCTAACGTCCAATGTTTAGAAACAAGCTGGATGAAATACGAGCCAGGATGAACTATCACCAGGATATTAGGGACTGTGATGTCTTTATTTTTACGGAGGAAAAAGCTGAACCCCTCAGTCCCTGACTCGGCTATTATTCTTGAGGACCTCTCCATTCACCGCCAGGACCGAGCTGAGGAATTGGGGAAGCGCAGGGGAGGCGGCGTGTGCATTATGACCAACAAGCGGTGGTGTATGGATGTAGAAACAGTTTTGTCGGGGTGCTCTCCGGATCTTGAACACCTCATGGTAAAATGCAGACCTTTTTATCTACCCAGAGTTTACAGCAGTGTTCTGTACCGCTGTTTATATTCCCCCACACCAACAGCACACGGGCGCTGGACAAACTGTATGACTTTATCGACTGGCAAGAAACACTTCACCCGGAGGCTGCTTTCATCGTGGCTGGTGACTTTAACAAGGTGAACCTGAAGAAAGTTCTGCTGAAGTACTACCAGCAAGCAGACTTTCCAACATGCAGCCATAACTTTTGGACAGTTTGAACACACCTACAATGCCCCCGACCAGCCTTTAACTGTAACTGTACGGACTTATCCCAACCAGAAGCCGTGGGTCAACGGAGAGGTGTCTCCTTATGAAACCGGATTCTGGACTTCCTGTCGGGCAGACCACAGGTGGTGCAGAAGGGCGGTGTGACGTCCTCCACACTGACACTCAGCACCGGTGCCCCCCAGGGATGTGTGCTCAGCCCCCTGCATGTTCACTCACGACTCCAACACTGTTATCAAATTTGCACACAGCATCATCATCATCAGCTGTATTTCATATGGAGACGAGTATGCTTACAGAGCAGAGGTGAGTGCCCTGACATCATGGTGCCCACACAACAACCTGCTGCTCAATGTCAGCAAGACCAAGGAGCTCATCATGGACTACAGGAGATTGCAGGGTGGATGGTCACACCCCTATCCACATCGAGGGGAGGTGGAGAGAGTCAGTAACTTCAGGTTCCTGGGGATCAACATCACTGAGGATCTGAGCTGGTCACATCACGTGGGTGTGATCACAAAAGCTGCGAAACTATGGCTCTTCTTTCTTCGGCAGCTGAGGAGGTTTGGCATGGACTCCAGAATACTCACCATCTTTTACTAATGCACCATCGAGAGTATTCGGTCTGGTGAAGGACTGGCACGAGTTCCTGGAACAAACCAGGTCAGGCAAAGGAAGTGAATGATTGCACAATTTATTATAAGCGAGCCAGTGAATACAGCAATCAACAATAAGTTAGGCAAAACTTGGTCGGCGGAGAGGCAGTCGTAGGGGTTTCTGAGGGTAGGAGATGAGAAGCGAAGGTTGGAGACAATTCGTGCTGTGTAGAGTCTTGGATCTCGCAGCAATGTTCTTGGTGAGATGTTTATGGTTGTCCAGGTTTCGGCGTATTTCGTTCAACAGCTGCAACGTTCAACAGCTGTAATGCTCTGGACCGCAACGCTCTAGAGAGGGTGGTCAGATCAGCACAACGCATCACCAGGACTGAACTGCCAGCCATCCACAACCTCTACACTCAGCGCTGTAGGAGGAAGGCCCAGCGGACCTCTCTGATCCCAGCCACCCCAACCATACACGACGGTTCAGGAGCACTCAGACTCGCACCAGTAAATTCAGGGACAGTTTCAACCCACAAGCCTTCAGGCTACTCAACTGCTGAAATACCGGACAATCTGCACATTTTTTGCACACTCATTGTACACACTGTACATGCACACACTACCTCTGCACTAAAACCAGTTTAGTATTTTTCGATTAGTATTCTGTTTTAACCCTACTGTGTATACAACCACTTCAGTAATTTTCTATTAGCATTCTGCATTTATATATATATATATATATTTTTTTTTCTTCTTTTACTTATATAGCTTTAATTCTTACTTTAAATTTAATCTCAATGTTAATTGTATGTGCAATATTTGTTTCTTAAATGCAATTTTGAGAGGCTCTGAGTCCAAGAATTTCATTGCCAGTAGTGATGTTTCATTGTTACCTGTATATGACAAACTTGAAACTATATATATATATATATATATATATATATATATATTATTATTATTATTATTATTACACATACAGTATATTGGTATTATTATTATCACAATATATGCATGTGTTTATACCATTACGAGCCACCTTGTTGTACACAGATCTCACAAGTCACTTTACTGTCTTCTCATGGCAGTTGCACATCCTAGTCACTAGTCACTTTACTGTCTGCTCATCCCAGTTGCACATCCTCATTGCACGTTTTGTATTTTGTATATTGTACAATTCTTAGTATTTATTTTCCTATTTCATTCTACTTTACTATTTTATTTAGATTATCTTATTATATGTTCCTATATTTTTGTTGACTGCACCTTGTGTCCGCACGAAACATCATTTCTTTCACCTGCAGTACACGTAATGTAATGTAGGAGAATGGCAATAAAGCTATTGAATATTGAATCTTGATATGCCACACCTGTGAGGTGGATGGATTATCTCGGCAATGGAGAAGTGATCACTAACACAGATTTAGACAGATTTGTGAACAATATTTGAGAGAAATAGGCCTTTTGTGTACATAGAAAAAGTTTTAGATCTGAGTTCAGCTCATGAAAAATGTGTACGAATTATATTGCAGAAGATCTATATGGAAGGAAGCCAGTCCTTAGCGGAACAAAGTAACGAGCAATGTGATTGGTCAAATGTCAGGTTCACTCACTTACAACCAATAAGAGCGCTCGTTATTCGACATGACAAGTTGCGTGTCGCTAGGACCAACTGATACATATGAATACTCGCCCCATATTTTTTGCCGATTCGCCGAGAGGATGACTCCGCTGATCATATTACTCATCCTAAATATTTTTTAATCGCCAAGGGCAAGCAGGCGAGCGTGAAATTCCACCCCTGTATATGCATAAATACATACACACACGCACATATATATATATATATATATATAGACGGCCGGATCCCAAAAGACCTCCTGTATGGAGAACTGGCACAAGGTCAGCGCCCAACAGGAAGATCCCATCTGCGCTTGAAAGACCTCTGCAAGAGAGATCTGAAGGCCCTTGGCGCTAACCTCAGCACCTGGGAAGCCACCGCCTCAGACCGGTCAGCTTGGAAGATGACAATCAAGCAAGGTCTCGCCAAGTCTGATGCCACACTCCGAGGCCAAACGACAAAGACAAAAGGCTGCGAACCAGACCGACAGGCCAGCTTCAGTTTTCGTCTGCGCCCTATGTAGACGAGACTGTCATTCTTAGATCGGGTTGACCAGCCATACGCGATGCTGTTCCAGACCTGACAACAACCGGAGAGCAGTTCCATAGCCTTTTGAGACTGATGGAGGCCTACTACTATATATACACACACACACATATACATACATTATACACATATATATATATATATATATATATATATATATACACACACACACATACACCTGTCAAATAATTATGACAAATGAAGTGTCCTTTCACAGCATTTTTCAGCAACCTGAAAGCTGTTTGTTGTGTTGCGTTGGCAACGGTGTTATCCTAACTCCTATTTTCTATACATCCTATCCCATATTCCACTGTCTATATTCTCTAGACTACTTTTAATCCGTACCTCATTGCATTTTGCACTATTTTTTGCCATTTGCACAGTCTATGTTCCACTGTCTATAATCTATTCGCTTACTGTCTATATTCTATATCTTCAATTTTTTTTTTTTTTGTGTGTGTGTACTGTACCGAGCAAATGCAACAACATTTCATTCTGTATATACTTGTTTATCTGAATGACAATAAACCCAGTCTAAGTCTACATGGGCGCCGGAAGTGCTCCCGTGAGGTCAAAGTTCGTGTGTGTAAACTCACAATATAGAAACTATGCTAAGCGCCAATAGCTAAACTAGCTAACCGTGATTCTTTACTAATACAAATGAGGATATATGTAGAAGTATAGTTTTTTGCTGCATTTATTTATTGTTGTCAGTGTATATGTTAGTGCCAAATAAATTCATTCATTCATTGTACTTTAATAATGTTAAAACGATACCAACACGACACACTTTGTTTTGTTTAGATGTGGACATTTTGTGGTCATGATATCTTGACATCAGCATTTTATTTTTCTCATAATTACCTAATTACAAACAGACACATGACTACACCTTACCTTTGATCCAGAAGCAGCAGCAGTCTGGGGAGGTTTTCCGGGGGAGTGCGGTTTGGACTTTGGTTTCATTATAAAAGGTGTAAAGAATCAGAACCCTGGAAGAAAAGTACAGAGATTCATGACTCCAGAATCTCCACCAGCTGTGAACAGAGCAGCTCAGGTGATACACCTCACATAAACTCACCTTTAATGATGATGAAAGTATTCTGGGTAAATTAAAGAAGCTTTGTATCCTAACAGCCCGTTTTACTACTTCTTCGAGTTTCTTGAAGGTTGGCAGCAAATAGCATCATCGCCACCTACAGGTATGGAGTGTGCATTAACCACCTACTACATCTTCTATGTGCAATCATTCAAATAGTAATTTTATAATACTGAACACACACTGACTGTTTCTGATATTCTTCCAGGTTGATCAAGTCAGTCATGACAAAGTTATCTTTATTTATACGGCATGTTTAAAACAACAAAACTGGTTTATAGGTTAAAAAAAAAAGGTACAAATGAAACTGGCAATAATCATACAATATAAAATTTGAATAAAAATGGCAATAAATACTATTTACTACTTTGCTCTTCCTCTGGCCTGAATTCTTGGCGGTGTGGACTACAATAAAGACAAACAGTTGGTGTATATGAAGAATACTTGTGGGGTAGCATGCTGGTGTAGTAGTCAGCACGTCCGCCTCACAACAAGGGCGGACCCTTAGGCGAGGGTGTCTCTGTGTAGAGTTTGCATGGTATCCGCTTGCATGAGTGGGTTTCCGTTTGGGTATTTTGGTTTCCTCCCACAGTTCAAAGACATTTGGCTAGTTGGCTGTTCCCAATTGCCACTAGGTATGAGTGTCAATGGTTGTGCGTGAATGTTGGCCATGCGATGGTCTGGCTAAATGTTCAGGGTGTAAACCACCATCGGCCAGTATCGGCTGAGACAGACTCCCGTGACCCTAGACCGAGTAAGCAGCTTGGCAAATAAGTGAGTGAATGAAAGAGAATATATAAAACAAGAGTTGTATCCCTTCCAGGCACAAATGGATTATTAAAATTTGGCTTCGTTATAATGAAATGACATTAGCGTTTTCCCCATGTTTAAACACGGAAGAAGGCATATATTATACAAGCAATATATTTCATAGTCTCAATGACAGGATTATATCTAAAACTGGCTCTGAATATGGGGCAGCATGGGGGGGGGGGGGTGTGTAGTGGTTAGCTCTTCTGCTTCCCAGCAAGAAGGTCCTGTGTTCAAGTCTCTTGCTCGGGTGTTTCTGTGTGGAGCTTGCATGTTTTCCTAGTGCTTGTGTTGGTTTCTTCTGGGTACTTTGGTTTCCTCCCACAGTCCAAAGACATGCATGCGAGGCTAACTGGCTATTTCAAATTGCCCTAGGTGTGGATGTGAGTATGAATGGTTGTATATGTATTGACCCTGCGATGGTCTGGCAAGATGTTCGGGCTGTACTCACTGCCTTCGTCCCATGTCAGCTAAGATAGGCTCCAGCCTTCCCTTGACCCTAGTGGAATTTAGCAGTTTGGCAAATGATAGTCTGTGGATAAGTGACTTTGAATATGACTTCAAATGTTGTATATTCTATTGTTTTGTTGTTGTTGTTTTTTTGTTTGTTTGTTTGTTTGTTTGTTTTTTTGGGGGGGGCAATTGTAACCAAGGCTGGGCCAGTTGTATCCTTGCATCCTTTCATTCATTCATTCATTTTCTGAACCGCTTAATCCTAATTAGGGTCATGGGGAGGCCGGCACCCATCTCTGCTGACAGTGGACGAGGGCAGAGTACACCTTGGACTGCTCACCAGGCCATCATAGGGCAGAAAACCACTAATGGCAACTCAATGGCCTACTCTTTTTATGAATGACAACAATGGTTCTTTTACATGCCTCTCACCACAGTCAGTAAGAGACATGGCTGGCCTTCGATAACCCAGTTAGCTGCACTGGTGGGACAACTCGGTGACAGTGGGTCTTGAATAACCAACCTTCGGCTCTGTAAGCCAGCACCCAACCATTGCCCTGCCTTGCTTCCTTCTTTTCCTTTTACCTTTACTTCTTACCATGTATTTTAGGCCTCTCTAAATGAAATTTGATGATTGTTCAAGTACTGGGGCAGTGGTGGCTCAGTGGGTAAAGCTTTGGGTTACTAATCAGAATGTCAGGGGTTCAAGCCCCACTAACACCCATATGCCACTGGTGGGCCTTTGAGCAAGACCTTTAAAGCTCAACTGGTCCGTTGTTTAAATGAGATTTAAAACAATGTGTGTCACTGTATAAAAAATGTTAGTATACAAGTATACTTTTAATAAAAATAATATGTGCTTAAAGAGAGAAACCATGGAACCACAGTCGCTGTTGTAAAGCCCCACACATATAATTCTTTTATTTCACTGAGCTGGCAGAAGAACGCCATGGAATGGGTGGTGAGTGAAATGTGAGCAAACTGAGGAATATAAAAGGTTCACAGGCCAGTCCATCTGCTGGGCATACCGGGCATAACAGAAGCCAGGAGGTGAGGGGCCACCAAGTTAGCCACAGAGGCAACAGAAGCTGTTCCAAGGAGGCTGTGGATCAGAAGAGGATCGCCATGGGTAGGGTAGATGTAAAAACCACTGCCTTTTGGTAATACTTTGGGGTCTTTCAGCGAATGCAGGTGCATGAGTCTCAAGGCTTCAACTACCAGGCCCAGAATTACTTCTCCAACTAGATGCACAGAATGCAAGATACCTCTGCCAGGCAAAAATTGATTATTGACTTGGCAGAGTTCTAATGAAATGTCTCACCCTAGTGGCCACTGGGCTGAACATCTTGCTCCATATTAAAGACAGGGATTTTTCTGGATTTTTTTTTTTTTTTTTTTTTTTACTGGGGACATAGTCGAGCCGTGGAAGGAGCACGATGAGGATCTCCTCAATCTGGCCACCTTGTCCTTCACTGAGGAGGTAGAGTCTGAAGCCTCAGAGGAAAGCTAGGCCATTGCCCTTTCAGAGGTTGACAAGGTAGTTAAAAATCAGAGTGCTGTGGATTGATGAGATTCGCCACAAGATCCTGAAAGCCCTGGATGCTGTGGGGCTGTCTTGGTCGAGATGCCTCTTCAATGTCACACGACTTTCAGGGCAACACCTGTGGAGTGGCAGACTGGGGTGGTGGTTCCCATTTTTAAAAAAGGAGACCGAAGAGTGTGTTCCAACTGTCAGGGGATCATACTGCCCAGAGCCCAAAGATTACTCCATGGTATAAAGCGAGGAGGCTCCAACTGCTTTTTGAACCTCTGATTCAGGAGGAGCAGTGTGGCTTTCATCCTTGTTACGGCCAGGTCGAACTCTCTCCCTGACTCTCACACTCCGCGAGCACACTTTCCCAAGTTCGGATTGTCATCACCTGCACCTCATTTCCGGGGCTAATCACCTCCTCCAGAAAAACCCCCGCTAGACACACTTCAGTGTCTAGCCTCGTTGAGTATGCACGTGTTTTCACCGCTATTCCTTCCAGCGCTTCGGACTCACCTCAGCTTTCGCTTTCTCTCCTCGTCGCTATGTCATCCTACTTCTCCCGGATCCTTCATATCAGTCTCCATTGTGTTTGTCGGTTTGTGTTCGCCCCTCATGGCAGGTTTCATTTCCTACCCCGTTTTTGTTTGTTCAGTGTTTGTGGCTCTCCGAGCCCTTGTTTATTGTGGGACAATAAAACCCGTTATTATATATTCTTCTTGTCTCCGGGAGTGATCATAACAATCCTGGTCGTGGAACAGTGGACCAGCTCCTTACCCTTAAGTTACTGAGGGGGTCATAGGAGTTTAACCATCCAGTCTACATGTGTTGTGTGAACTTGGAGAAGACCTACGACCATGTTCGCCGGAAGTATTCTGTGGAGTGTGCTGAGGGAGTACAAGGTATCAGGGCTGCTGTCAAGAGTTATCCGGTCCCTGTCTAACCAAAGCGAGACCAAAGTCAAACTTGTCTCCAGTCCCAGTTGGACTCCTCCAAGTATGCCTCTTGTCACGAATCCTGTTTGTGGTATTTATAGACAGGAACTCAAGAAATAAGTACCGAATGATGGTAGAATGGAGCAAAGAGCTTGTTAAAAAGCCTTTAATAAATTCCTGGATCCGGATCATGATGTTACGAGTTCTTGCCAGGCACAAGTTTGGTGAAAATCGGTTCAGTAGTAAAGTAGACAGACAAACAAACAGACGCTGAATGCTAAACAGCTGAGGTAATTACTTATTCAGACTGAATAAGTATGTAATGAATACAGAATGTAATATAGCTGGCAACATTCGGGTTTTATATCAGAATTTCCTTTTATGTCCCTTTAATACATTTATTAATTTGGCAAACACATGTTAATAACAGTCTTGGTATCATTTGGATTTTTCAGATAGAACTGATGAAATATATGAACCATATTGTTTCTGGGTTTTAATACCTGATTCTATTCAAGGGCTGATGCCTTTTAGGAGCATTTGTATACACACACACACACAAATGTAAAAACACACTTCCCATGGAATTTGTCAATTAAAAAAAAAGTAACTCTATCTCCTGATAATATCCCCTTATGAACACCCCAGATATATAGTTGGATCTGAGATGATTTTAGCAGTTTGCGAAAATGTGAACCTGTGGTGTCCCTCAAGGTTCTGTTTTGGGCCCTTTTATTTTTCTTGCTGATACCTCAAATAATAAAGGCTACTATAGGAGTAGAGCGTTCTCTTACAAAGCCTCAGAGTTATGGAGTAGCCTTTAATTGATATTTGGGATTATACTGTATTTTGGACTCAGACAAAGATTTGATATTGGAGTCTAGGCCAAAAAAATTTATTTGTGTAGTCAAGCATTTTGTTAGTAGCCTTTTATTAAGTAATATGGTAGATCTGGGGGGTGTTAATCATTTCATGCTTGAACCTTGGTGCCTTATCTACAGAGATATTGGAAATTCTAAAGGCTTCACAAACTATCAAGCACCAATGCAGATAGTAAATGATTCTCTAATTTGTAATTTCCTCAAGTTGCACATCAACAAGGTGCACAACTACCAACCTGGAGATCTCATTGGAGGAAGGGATAGCATACGTTCACCTCCCTGCTCCTCAAAGCAATCATGTGCGTCTGTGAACTCATGCGTGCGAGGGGCGGATAGTGCTTTCCCACTGAGTGTTTTAGGCTGCCCCTAAGTATGCATATGTGAGCGGCTCATAAAAATGCATGTGGTAGTATCACATGTTAAAGAGGGGGCACATGCCTGCTTACACCCCTACCTGGTTACTTGGTGGGGATCATGTGATAGGGAGGCAACACTTAAAGGTGAGAATTGGCTATGACTAAATTATGGGGCAAAATTGGGGGTGAGAAAAAAAGTTACTTTAAATCTGTTTCTAAAAAAGAAGTTCCATATGTTCTTCGATCCAAAGTTATGAGGTTAAACTACTATATCCTTTCTCGTTATATACCAGGGGGAAACAAACAAACAAAAGGCCGATGAGAGATATATATATATATATATATATATATATATATATATATATACTGCATCAGGAGAGAGAGAGAGAGAGAGAAAGAGAGCTTGTCCAACATTTATATTAATATGGGACGCTTAATTTTTTAACAGTTGTTACATAAAGCACTCTTGTTCCCTAAATGTTCTCTCGGGTGAATGCGCTTGTGTCGTCGGAGAGTACTCTGCTGAGTAAAACTCTTCCCACACTGTGAACAGCAATACGGTTTCTCTCCTGTATGAATGCGCTCATGTTGTTGACAATGACACTGACGAGTAAAACTCTTCTCACACTGTGAACAGCAGTACGGTTTCACCCCTGTATGAATATGCTGGTGTTGCTGGAGGGTACTCTGCTGACTAAAACTCTTCCCACACAGTGAGCAGTAATACAGTTTCTCCCCTGTATGAGTGCGCTCGTGCTGTTGAAAATGACTTTGGCGAGTAAAACTCTTCCCGCACTGGGAGCAGCGATAGAGTTTCTCTCCTGGGTGAATGCGCTGGTGCCGTTGGAGAGAACTCTGACAGGCAAAGCTTTTCCCACACTGTGGACAGTCATACGGTTTCT
>JBCNYH010079393.1:0-10720 GCA_039654325.1 Tandanus tandanus | reverse complement strand
TCCACAAAGCACATGTGGACTGGTTGGGCAAACTCCCATGCCCCCTCCAGGATCCCGTAGAGTGTGTAGAGCTGGTCAAGAGTGCTGCGGCCTGGACGAAAACCACATCGTTCCTCCTGAATCCGAGGTTCTTACTATCGGCCGGATCCCCCTCTCCAATACTCCTGAATAGACTTTCCCGGGTAGGCTGAGGAGTGTTATTCCACGATTCATTACGAATTAGTAAATTCATATCACGAATTATTGTTTGTATTACATATGCTGGAATACACATTTAAACTGTATCAGATCCACATTCTTTCATGCTAGATCATTCAGGGTCTGGAAATCAATGTAATGAATGTGAGGTTTACATTCACTAGTTCAATTTAATTCAGTTCAATTCAGTTTTATTTGTATAGGGCTTTTTACAATTGACATTGTCTCAAAGCAGCTTTACATAGTAGAAACAAAATTGATAAATATTTTAAACAGTTCTCTATAAACCCTACAAATCCCCAATGAGCCAGCCAGCGGCGACAGTGGCAAGGAAAAACTCCCTCAGACGACACGAGGAAGAAACCTTGAGAGGAACCAGACTCAAAAGGGAAGGCCATTATCATTTGGGTGAAACTAGATAAACATACAAACCATGCAGCAGAAACTTCATTATAGTTTAACATAAAGTCTAGATGGTTGTCTTATGACTGTAATGGTAATTGTAGTCTTAATCATTTTAGTAAAGAGTTTATATGATCATGGGTGCCAGCCTCCCTGCGATCCTAATTAGGATTAAGTAGTTCAGAAAATAAATGAATGGATGATGAGTTTATATCATCACCAGCAGTGGAAAGTCATCTTCACAGTTTCTGAGTGTATATTTAGGTCCATATGGATCATCAGCAGCAGGAGCGAGGGGCTTCCAACATGAGAACTCCAACCAGTAGTAGCTCATCAGGACGGATCACAGGATTCAGAAAGCAGAGGGATCAGCATCACTGATATCTCAGAAGTAGCACGTGTACCTCAGCAAACACACACACACACACACACACAGAGAGAGAGAGAGAGAGAGAGAGAGAGAGAGAGAGAGAGAGAGAGAGAGAAAGGATGTTAGGTATGCTCATAACAGTGTAATGGTAGTGTTAAGGGACTCCGGCATGACTGAATATGACAGCATAACTAAAAAGAGAGAACAGAAGGAAGACAGACATGAGGGCACCCTGTAACATGCCACTCCACTGTTAATGGACCTGTGTGAGGATGTGAGAGTGAGGGAGGGACTGCATACAAACATCTCAGTTTACCAGAACTCTCTATGCCTGAGAACCACCAGATCTGCTCCTCTACCTAATAAAAGGCTGTTTAACAAAATGCTTGACTAAACAAGTACATTTTCAGCCTAGTTTTATAAACAGAGACTGTGTCTGAGAACATTAAATGGAAGGTTATTCCATAACTGTGGGGCTTTGTATGAGAAATTTCCTCCCCCTGCAATAGTATTCATTATTCGAGGTATCATTATGCAGCCTGCACCTTTTGATCTATGTGGGCGTGGTGGATCATAAACAACAAGAAGTTCGCTAAGATAATGTGGCACAAGACCATTGAGTGATTTATAGGTTAAAAGGGAGCCAGTGCAGTGCAGTGTAGATAAGATAGGGGTGATATGCTCATATCTTCTGGTTCTAGTAAGAACTCGTGGTGATGCATTCTGGACTAACTGGAGCTTGTTTATGCACCTATTAGAACATCCAGATTATAACGCCTTACAATAATATAATCTCGAAGTAACAAAAGCATATCATATTTCTTATTTTATTAATATTCCTGAGATGAAAGAGGGCTATCTGCTTTATCTACATGAGCTTCAAATGAAAGACCAGGGTCAATAATCACACCAAGGTCCTTTACTGCTACACATGATGAAACTGAAACACCATCCAAAGTCACTTCACAATCAGAAAACTAATTTCTAGCTGCCTGTGATCCGAGTACAAGTACTTCTGTCTCATCAGAATTTAATAAGAAGTTTATAAGCATCCACTGTCTAATGTCCTTTACACATTTCTCAACTTTATTAAACTGTTATCTGGCATTGCTGAAATATATAACTGTGTATCATCAGCGTAACAATGAAAGCTAATACCATGTTCAAGAATAATATTACCCAAAGGGAGCATATATAGAGAAAAAAGCAGCCGGCCTAGAACAGAACCTTGTGGAACTCCAAACTTAACATTAGAACATAGAGAGATATCAAAATTTACATCTACAAACTAATAATGGTCAGTTAAATAAGATCTTAACCAGGAGAGGGCTGTTCCCTTAACTCCAACAACATTTTCTAATCTATCAAGGAAAATTGCATAATCAATAGTGTCAAAGGCTGCACTAAGGTCAAGCAATACAAGCAGGGAGACACAGCTGTGGTCAGAGG
Organism: Tandanus tandanus; assembly: GCA_039654325.1. Taxonomy (NCBI): domain Eukaryota; kingdom Metazoa; phylum Chordata; class Actinopteri; order Siluriformes; family Plotosidae; genus Tandanus; species Tandanus tandanus. Next base: position 8,301 of record JBCNYH010079393.1, on the reverse strand, counting down.
CCACCAGTAAATCATTTACCACCTTAACAAGTGCTGTCTCTGTGCTATGATGAGGTCCAAATCCTGACTGATACATTTCATGAATGGTATTCCTACAAATATATGAAAATAACTGCTGTGCTACAGCTTTTTAAAGATAAAAGGGAGGTTTATTTTGATCTATAGTTGGAAAGCTGACATGGGTCGAGGTCAGGTTTTCTAATCAGAGGTTTGGTAATTGCTAGCTTAAAGCATACCATAACCAGCACTAAGGGAAGAATTATTCATTTGGGAGGCTGGTGCCCATCTCAGCTGACTCCGGGTGAGGGCAGAAACACGCTGACGGCAACCCAATGGCCTACTCTTTTCAGCAGCGACAACTTAGTGACAGTGGGGCTTGAACCCCAAACTTTTGGATCAGTAATCCAGCACCCTACCACTGGGCCACCACTGCCCCAGCGAAGAATTAATTACATTTAATAAAGGCTTGACCACTTCTGGTAATATCTGTTTAAAGAAACATGTAGGTACTTAATTACTTAAAAGGAAATCAATGAGATTAGTTCTGTCTCTTGAAGGGGGCTAAAACACTCTAGTTGCTGATCTGTAAGGAGTATATTGTTATTTACCGTTTTAGAAACTGACATTTCGGATAGAGAATCATTTTTGCCTGATATTCTACATTTTAACATTAAAAAAGTCACTGCTATAAGTTGATGGGCTGCATGTTATTTTAATGGTCTTATTCCTAGCTAATTTTGCAACAATATTAAATAAAATGAATTAAATGAAACTGAAGTAAATTGAATATTAAAGTCACCAACAGGATTTCGGAGTAAGGCCCTGGGGGTCTGTAAATAATAATTAAACGAATCAGCTGCGTAGGCATATTTATTTCCAGCAACATATGTTATGTTAGTATAAAGAATTTTAAACACATTAAATTTATGTCCAGATTTTTGTATAATGCCTGGATTATAAGTGTAAGTAACTGTGATGCCTCCTCCTCTGCCAGTTAGACGAGGTTGGTGTATGTAACTGTGTCCAGGAGGACTCGCTTCACTTAATTCGACATACTCATTGGGTTTAATCCATGTTTCTGTTAAACGCATTACATTAAACTCTTGATTAGAGAACAATAATCGCTTTAGATGTAAGAGATCTAACATTTAACAATCCTGACTTTAGATCAAAGGTGCGGCTGTAGATTCAGTATGATTTAAATTTATGTTAATAAGTTTACTAAAACAAGTTCTCTGTGTGGGAGCAGTGGTGGCCTGGTGGTAGGGTGCTGGATTACTGGTCCCAAGGTTGGGGGTTCAAGCCCCACTATCAGCGGGTTGTCACTGCTGTCCCCCCAGTGCAGCTAACTGGGTTATCAAATGCCTATGTCTATGGTGAGAGGCATGCAAACGAACCATTGCTGATTTTCGTCAAGAGTAGACTTCATAGCTGTCAGCGTGTTTCTGTCCTGTGATGAGCTGTCCAGGCTGTACTCTGCTCTTGCCCAGAGTCGGCTGAGATGGGTGCCAGCCACCCTGCGACCTTAATTAGGAATAAGCAGTTCAGTAAATGAATGAACTCTCTGAGTGCTTTTAGATTTTTGTTTAGTTTGGGGAACAGACACAGTTTCGATAACATTGAATTTGACTTTGAGTGACAACTCTGTGCAGCGAGCAAACGCTCAGATTAGCCTGTTAGTCTGCTGTTAGTCTGTTAGTCTCTGGCCTTGGCTCTGGATTGTCACTGATTAACTGGTCCTGTTCTGAGACTATGTGCTATGCTGCAGGAAATGAAAGCAGCACCTTCCCGAGTAGGATGGATACCGTCCCACCCTATCAGGCCAGGTTTACCCTCAAAAGTACTCCAATTATCTATAAAGCCCACATAGTTTTCAGAACACCACTTGGACATCCAGCGGTTCAGCAACCATAGACTGCTGTAAGCTACATTACCACGTCGTATTGGGATAGGGCCAGAGCATATTACAGCATCGGACATTGCCTTCGCTAATTTCTACACTTCTAAAAACTCACACCCCCACAAACATTTAGTATCGTATTGGTTAGGTTAGGCCCTCTCACTCAGCCTTCTCCCCTTTAATGGCTTTCACCAGTCCTGCAAACAAACACACAGATATTAATTTATTCCATTCTGCATGGAGTGCATTCTCCACTCACCTCTTTTGACCTGCTTTACCCTACTTTGCCTTCACATACACTTACCATTTAATCCAGGCCAAGGAGTCACACAGTCTGCCACTGACTCCCCACATTGGCGGGGAAATCTGGTGCTGCCATTTGTGACCTTAGCCTGTGGCCCTCCTTGAAATTAAATGGCTGGAGGGCCAAATACCATTGGGTGATCTGGGTTTTAATGTCTTTCATCTAGTGGAGCCTCTGGAGAGAAGCAAGGTCAGATTAGAGAGTGAATGACCACAACTGCAGGTAGGAGCAGAGGGTGAGGACTGGCCATGTGGTGGCCAGGCATTCTCACTTGATGGTGCTGTACTTGGTTTCTCTCACAGAGAACTTCCTACTGATGTATAGCACCATGCGCTCTTCTTACCCAGGTAAAGGCGGCCCTCTTCAGTATTGAAGATCGGCCGTTACCTGGATGAAGGCCTGTCGGCATGGCTCTGACCACTGGTCCAGATCAAGGAGCTGATGATGTCTGAATAATCAGGGATGAATCTTTTATAATAGCGACGCCAGCCCTCTGACCACCTTTTTGCACGGGCAAGTCATAATTTCTCCTGTCTCATCAAATTGGGAACACTTCTGCCCATGTTTTAAGTGGAAGCCTAGACACTGCACTTCCACCCTGCCCAATTGCACACTTCTTTGGGTTGGGCATGAGCCTGGTGCATCACAGTGTCTCAGGACCAATTTTAAGTGTTGGATGTGTCGTATTTAATCATTACTATAAATAATTATGTGGTCAAGATATGCAGCACTATATGAATTGTGTGGCTGGAGGATGTAGTCCATGTGCTGCTGGAGCATTGCCAGCGCCCCAAACAACTTAAAAGGAATTGTGATGAGTTGGTGTATGCAGAACGGTGTGGAAAAGAACGCTTTTTTTCCATTCCAGTTTTCTCTTTTTGAGATCAGCAATTAGATTGTTGATTCCTGGGTGCGAGAGTCCTGTGTCCCTTGGTACTGAGCAGCTGACCAGCGATTACTCTCACATACTAAAAGCATGCTTCAGTGTCTCATCTCGCTTCTGCTCGAGTGAGAAATCCTTGAGGGATTCTTCTTGGTCCATGAGCTTGGTCCATGAGAAATCCTTCTTGGTCCATGAGCAGGCTGACCAGCACCTGGTTCTGAGCAATGGTTCTGTGTGATGACCCTGGAGAATTCCTCCATAGGGGTGGGGCTTAAGTCCCAGGTTTTGTCACCACTGTTACAAGGCTCAGGGTACCAATACTGTAGACACCAGGTAACAGGTAGGACATTTTACTCTCTGTATTCACTTTCTTTTATTTGTGCTGCTTTTCAGAAACTTTATCACAACAATGTCTTACTCTGAGACTGGGTAAAATACTCATTTCTTTGCTGAATTGCTTATTCCTACTATTATCACATGGAGGCTGCAGCCTATCTCAGCCGACTCTGGGCGAAGGCGTGGTGCACCCTGAACAGCTCGCCAGTTCATCGCAGGGCCAACACAAACATAACCATTCACATTCACACCTAGGGGAAAATTGGAAAAGGCAATAAGCCTAATGTGCATGTCTTTGGACAGTGAGAAGAAACCGGAGTACCCGAAGGACACTTAGGCAAGCACAGGGAGAACATATAAACTCCATATAGAAACGCTCCCACCGAGCCCAGGACTTGACTGCAGGACCTTCTTGCTGTGAAGAGAATGTGTTAACCACTACATCACCATGGGTGCACTACACCACATGCAAAGTCACACACACTTGCAGTGTCTTGCTGGTCAGGGCAGACCCTCTCTCTCAGCTTTCTCCCCCTTTTTATGACCTCCACTGGTCCTGCAAACAAACACAATAATTAATTTCATCCTTTCTAGGTGCGGTGCATTTTCCACTCGCTTCTTTTGACCTTCCTCCCTGCGCCAACCCTCTCTGTCGCCACAGTAAGCAAATCTGTGTACTATCCAAGTTACCAGAGCTGTACATAAGGTTAGATTTTTCTCATGCACAATTGCTTTTAATGATATCTGTCCAGACAACACGATAGATTCTTTTTTAAAATGGTTAAAAAGTTTTTGTACAAACCAGTGGATATGTTATAAAAATGTTATAAAAACAAAAATTTTTTATATTAAAACAATATAATTTTTTTAAATTAAAATAATTATATATCATATAAATATTTTAAAGAAATACTCAAGTTATTATCATTTCTAATGAATAAATAAAGAAGGAATAAATAAAGAATGCAAAGCATATTCACTAGTTACTCTATATATACTCTATATAGCATGACAGTACAACATTATCCAATTTTGTCTGACCAAAAAATGTCTATACATTTTACCGGGAATTTATGGCAATACTATGGTCAAGTCATTCAGCAAATATTAGGGGTGTGGCTTTAATTTACTTTTTATCATCCCTGTCCTGTGTGGTTTGGAGCTAGTATTTTGGACTTTAAAGCTTAAGAATCATCCTGTATAATGTGCAAATTATGAGAGAAATTATGAGTAATGTTTTACAAATAAATACTATGTGTGCACTTATGCATGTGTATAAGCACAGGAGCAATTCCAGCTACAGTGTAACATGACCAGGGAAAAATCAAACATGAAATGTCAATTAAATTGATATTTGACTGGATACTTTGTATGTCCAGGGGTAAAGATCAAAAAGATTTCAAGGTCTGACCCAAGTAAAAAAATTTTTACTACATGTTTGAAATTTGTTTAAAAAACTTTTTTTTTTTTGTCCTTAAAATCATGTTTTGAAGGTATGGCTGTTAAACAATGTGTGTGAACTTATGAAATGATTCATATTATTTTGTGGTAAAGTACAGCTCAAAGTGTAGGAAGCACCATCAGGACTTTGTCTGAAGGTTTGCATGTGCTCAACCCAAGCACTGAAAGTTAGACAACATGAGTAATGATAATCATTTCAAGTTTTCCTTATGCTATGATTCAGTCAGATATTAATATAAAAGCCCAGGCATCAACTCATCTTAATCCACCCTAGATATCCGTGAAATAAAGTCAAGAAAGCAGGTTTTTGTTTTTGAGATCATTTGTCTTAAACTTTGTAACGTGAGTAACATTGTAATGTGAGTAACATCCAGCGTGGATGCGTGTAATGTGAGTAACTGTGTTTTGCCAAGACACTGAGACATTATCATAATTGATTGATTGGTAATTGGCAATTAAGCAGTAATTGACTTAAAATATAGGGGGCAGCACATCATGTGTTCTACATTATTCTATACCGTAAGCTGGACACAAGGACTTTGAAAATCTGACCTGAACGATTTAGGCAGGTAAGTTTATCAACAAATAAGTACTTTGACAGAAAGATAATTTATTAGAATAACAGATTGGACATGTGACATCAGAGAATGAGGATGTAAGTTTATCCATCACCTTCCTACACAAGTCCAGTAGTAAGTACATCTTCCCAAAGAGGCCTGATGTCGATGACGATGTTGATACCCATCAGGTTTTCCATGGTCCCCTCACGGTCAGCAACCATGACCCAGACAATATCAGATTTCTGGACATTCGTCTATCGGACATCCAGGAGCAGTATGACTACCTGAGAAAGCTTCTTTATTGAACATAACAGAGCTGTTGAGCTGCTCAAGTGTGGTATGGCACTGACGTGATCTGTTCATTCGGAGAACATGTTTTTCATGTCATGCATGTTGTTAGGTTCATTCGGAAAACGTGTTGTTTAAAATGTTGGGTTGTTTTTAGGCCAATTCAGAGATTCAGAGAACTGTTTGCTAGTACTGTTAAAGGCTCATTTAGAGAATTTGTCATTTAATGTTAGGTTGTTTTTAGGCTTATTTATAAAACTGTTGTCCGCTTGATGAGGCTCATCGAGAGAACTGGCCACGTATTCTATGGCCACATATTTTATGGCCACATATTCATGTATTTTTCAGTTTTGCTCAACATGAAGGCATATTTGTTGAATAAAATTGGTTTTAACACATTTTGAACACAACAGTACAATGAAGTATGGTGATTTTCTCTGCTCAACCTACTGGTAACGTGAGTAACGTAACGCGAGTAACACAAGTTTTTTCCAGTAAGGGCTGTGGTACAAAATATGCATTATGTTATTGTGAGAAAGTATTGGTTTTGTTACAACCTTAAGTAATAAAGGTCCAAATATATATAATTGAATTTGTCCTGGAGTACATAATTTAACAAGAATTGAGTACCGAACTTAAGTGAGAAAAAGCCATGTTACTTTTGTGTAACGTGAGTAACGATTACAAAAACGATGCTGACCGCATAACCTCTGCTGTTTGATTTTGGGTTTTGTCTTCTATGGGAAGATGATGGTCAGAGGTTGTCACAATGTAGAAGTTTGGAAGTTCTGTCCATTTACTGAGTTGTTGTGGAACTTCATACCTCGGCCTGGTGCAATAAATGTAACGTGAGTAACACTGGAATCGCTCAGAGATGTAATCTATATCTCTCAATCAGGAGGTACAGCATGCAGTGTAAGCTGGTATAGTATGTTAAACATAAAATACTTCTGAATTGATAAATTACAATCAATCTATTACCCCCACAAAAAATCCAAACCTTTTAAACACTGATGATCAATATGAGCTACAAATTTCAGACTGCTTTCAGGCTCCCTATTACAGTTTTGGTTTACATGTTTCCACTACCTCCCACCTTGTGTTATTTTTATTTATTTTTTCTTTGTAGTACTCTCTCTCTCCCTCTCTCTCTCTCTCTCTCTCTCTCTCTCTCTCTCTCTCTCTCTCCCTGTCTCTCCCTCTCTCTCTTGCTGTCTCTCTCTCTCTCTCCCTGTCCCCCCCCCCCCCCCCTCCCCATCTCTGTGTGTGTGTAGCCTCTCCATCCTGCTCTTTCTCATATCATCCCCCACATGGAGGTGAAAAGGAAACAGAATGACTGTGATTAATCTAACTTTTTCATTTATTGCTGAAATATTTTTACTTCCCTTCTTTTATATCTGGTGTCTCAGCTCTCCTTTTTCTCTACCATCATACAATGCAGCATGTGATACACCAATATTTCATCATCCACACAGAGCCTGATTACAAAAAGTGCTTTGTATTCTAAAATGTTAAGCTTGTTAAGCTGAGCACACAGCATCCATGTCTGGCTAAAAAGCCTGTAATAGTGATTTGGTTACTCTCACTCACTCATTGGGTAAACCACTTAATACTATTAGGGCTGCCGGGAGGCAGGAGCTTATCTAGGCCAACACGTTGCAAAGGCTGGGTACACCCTGAACAGCTTGTCAAACCATTGCAGAGCAAACACACACATGACCATTCACACTTACACCTAGAGGTAATTTGGAACAGCTAATTAGCTTAAAGTGCATGTCCTTGGACGGTGGGAGGTAACCTTGTACCCGAAGAAAACACACACAAGCCCATGGAGAGCATGCAAACTCAGAAAAACTGAAATGCTCTTGTCGAGCCTGGAACTCAAACCCAAGACCTTCTTGCTGTGAGGCAGTCGTGCTAACCAATACGCCACCGTGCCACCTGTCATAGTGATTTGTTTTTCCAGAGCCCCAAGCCCAAAGTTGCCCATGGCACTTCACGACACATATAACATAAAGTTTAATTATTTTGCAGAGAAAATATTTACAGTAATTGGTGAATGTTAACTGTGTATTGTATTTAATGTTAATTGTGTATTTGTATGCACAAAGGTGAATGACAGTTCTTGCTGCAGTGTCATCTGAGCGATCGGAGATCTCGGGTGTTCACCATGGGCTTGTGTCCATGTTCTTTATGCACCAAAATCCCCCCAGATTCATGTAATCGTTTGATGATATTATGCACAATAGAGGGTGAAATATCCAAATACTTTCCTATCTCTGTTTGTGGAACATTGTCCTATATAGACAAATTAACAAGTTGAAAATTGTGGCATAAAAACAATTAAACAAAATTAAGGCTTGACAGTGTGTTAGATAAAATACGGCACACAGTCTCTGTTTTCTTTTATTTCAGTAAACAAAGGAGCACATGTAGAAATCAGAGACCCTGCATACAGTGAATGCATTGTAACTATCCACGCCTCTTCTGATGATCAATTCAATTCAGTTTTATTTGTATAGCGCTTTTTACAATTGACATTGTCACAAAGCAGCTTTACATAGTAAAA
>JBCNYH010079382.1:0-10720 GCA_039654325.1 Tandanus tandanus | reverse complement strand
GTGTGTGTGTGTGTGTGTGTGTGTGTGTGTGTGTGTGTGTGTGTGTGTGTGTGTGTGTGTGTGTGTGTGTCTTTCTTCAGTGTAGCTCTGAGGGTATTGTATAAAATAAGTGGGGGGGGTTTGTATTGGGTTAAAGCTAGCTACTGACACAAGATGTGATTAAGTTGTAAGAAGCCCAGTGGACGTCTGTTCCCATAAGCCTCATGCCTAAAGGTGCTGTAAGCTCTCAGAAGTAGTTTTTCTAAATGTGTACACAATCATATCTTGCAGTATATCTTTGCTCAAAGCGGAATTTACTTGGACTTTTTTGAAATATAGTTTATATAAATTTTAAAGTAATGGGTTTGTTGCAAGGTTTTTCTGCAATTTTATGAATTGGTATTATTAGAATAGATTTAGTAATAAAGAATCTACTATTAGTAATAATAATAATAATAATAATAATAATAATAATAATAATAATAATAATAGCATGTCCCCCAGCACAGCTAACTGGGTTATCAAAGGCCAGCCATATCTCTCACTGTCTGTGGTGAAAGAACCATTGCTGATTTTCGTAAAGAGGAGGCTGCATTGCCATCAGCGTGTTTCTGCCCTGCGATGGCATGGCGAGCTGTCCAGGGTGTACTCTGCTCTCATCCAAAGTCGGCAGAGATGGCCACCAGCCTCCGTACGACCCTAATTAGTATTAAGCGATTCCTGGGCTCGGGGCGTTTCTATGTGGAGTTTGCTTGTTATCCCCGTGCTTACATGGGTTTCCTCCGGGCACTCCGGTTTCCTCACACAGTCCAAAAACATGCACAGTAGGCTAATTGGCTGTTCAAATTGCCCCTAGGCGTGAGAGTGAGTATGAATGGCTGTATGTGTGTTGGCCCTGCGATGGCTTGGCAAGCTGTTCAGGGTGTATCCCGCCTTTGCCCAGAGTTGGCTGAGATGGGCGCCAGCCTCCCTACGACCCTAATTAGGATTAAGCAGCTTAGAAAATGAATGAATGAATGAATAGTATGTGGGCAGCACAGCTCTGACGTTTCTGTGTGGAGTTTGCATATTCTCCCCATGCTTGTGTAGGGGTCCTCCGGGTACACCAGTTTTCTCCCACAGTCCAAAGACTTGCCCATTAGGCTAATTGTCTGTTCCAAATTGCCCATAGATGTGAGTGTGAATGGTTGTCTATGTGTTGGCCCTGCAATGGTCTCGCGAGCTGTTCAGGGTGTACCTCGCCTTTGCCTAGTGTTGTCTGAGCCTTTCTGCCGCCCTAGTAGGACTAGGCAGTCAAATATATACTGCAGTAACTATTTAATGATAATAATAATAATAATAATAATAATAATAATAAAAATAATAATATTAATTGTAATAATTATACTAATAATAAGGGTGGTGTGTGAATGGTTGTGTGTGTTGGCTCTGCGATGGTCTGGCGAGCTGTTCAGGGTGTACCCCGCCTTCGCCCAGTGTCATCTGAGATAGGCTCCACCTCCATGCGACCCTAAGTAGGATTACATAACATGCTTCTCATTTATGTTTGCTTAATAATACCCACATGTTTCACAGCGATCACAGTTCCCTATTCTCAGTATCTGAGATTTCAGAATTTGTATACGATTATTTCAAGTCACAGTGTGTAACGTGAATCCAGTGGCTGGATGATGATAATGCCTACTTCATTTTAGACTACAATGCAAGTCAATATACAAAGCTAATCTGAATACTTGAATCTGATTGGTCAACTCCAGTATTCAGCTATCTGGTATTTCTTAATAACAGACCTTTATTCTGGAGCGCTTCTTTAGCATAAGTGATAATATCATTTTTTATTATTTTTTATTTACGCCTATATTTTGTAAGTAGTTGTGTAATAAGTGGAATAATCTGCAGCAAGCTGGTTATTATCTTAAAAAAACACCTTCGGGGGATGCAGGGCCCCTCCACTGTGCAGTCCTGATCCACCTGTTGGAGTGTATATGGTGATAATGAGTTTGTTGACTTCCTGTGATTTCCTGTCACATCAAGTTGGTATTTCTCGTAAAACACTGACAACATTTTGGATTTGATGTGTCTCACACAGCCCCAGAACACATCGATGTATTCAGTTACTGGTTTTAGTGCAGGATGTATCCGTTCCAAAACACCTGGTGTATATATTGCTGGTTTGTTCTCGGAAAATCTGACCAGTAACAGGAAGCACACATTTCAACATTTTATTTGTTATCACTTAATAACCACCAATGGGACACCACTGTTAGTAAAAACATTGAATGGCCTTTTTTCCTGCAGCAGATGCATGAAAAAAATAAAATGTGTCTTTTCGGTTACTAAGGACAGTAATGGCAATCAACACCGTTACCAATACAGCTGCGAAGCAGAAAATGTCCCTATTATGATTTCGTTGATGCTCAACATCTGTAAATTAATTTATATGGCAGTCTGCATTTGTTCTACTTTTCATGTTGGGACTTCCACACAGGGGCGTTCAGTTTCACCTTCAAAGGAAATAATCAGAGAACTGTTTCAATTCTACTTAGAAATTCTTTGTTTCTGTCTGAAAGAAATTTATGGTTCTGTGACTCTATTTAGGACCATAAGAGTATAAGGTGCAATAATAGCTCAAAACATATTAGTAAGGCTTTTATTTTGGACATTTTAAAACACACCTGGCGGCACGGTGACATGGTGGTTAGCACGTCTGCCTCACAGCAAGCAGGGTGTTTCTGAGTGGAGTTCTGCCTGTGCTTGCGTGAGGTTACTCTGTGTACGCTGGTCTTCTCCCACAGTCCAAAGACATGCACATGAGGCTAACTAGCTGTTCCAAACTGCCCCTAGCTGTGAATGGTTGTGTGTGTTTTGCCCTGCGATGGTCCAGCGAGGGTGGTCCTCACTCACTCACTCACTCCTTTAACGAGCTGCTTAACCACACTAGGGTCTGGGCAAAGGCGGAGTACACCCTGTACCCCCCCCCCCCCCTTCGCCCAGACCTTAGTTGGGTTAAACAGCTCGGAAAAGGAGTGAGTGAGTGAGTGAGTGAGTGAGTGAGTGAGTAAAACCCACCTTAAAATAGTTATCTTATTTTATATAATAATAATATATCATACATATACATATATTTATGAAAGAAGCATGGGAATTCACTAATGAGGAACAGTTCCTTTATTTTGTAAGTTCGAGAGGATCCCGCAGTCATCATCACTTTCTTAAGGTAACAGTATGGACAAACAATCCTCAGGACATCTGCAATACCTGGTAGTATATGAATGATTTCACCAGTTATTGTTTTGTTAAAAAGTAAATCAAAATGGCAGCTCAACATCCTGGTTCATTAGTCGAATGGCTCTTTTGTCAATGTAAGGATCTAATACTAGTGTGGCATGATGAGTAACGGTAGAGTCAAGTCATGAACGCAAAATCCCGCCGTGCCTTCTTCTAGGACTATCACGCTGACCGTAACTGTTATCATAAGGAAATCATTGATCGTTTTTGATTGACTGTATTAATTCCGCAAGGGAAGGGAAATCTGGCTCTGCATTTAACCAAAGTGTGCATTCAAAGTAAGCACACACACACACACACACACACACACACACACACACACACACACACACACACACACACAAACAGTAAGCACACACTCATATACAGTGTGACAGTAGGCGTAGGCGGGGTACACCCTGAACAGTGCGCCAGATCATCGTAGGGCCAACACACATACAACCATTCACATTCGCATCCAGGGGCAATTTGGAACAGCCAGTTAGCCTAATGTGCATGTGCATGAGAAGAAACGCCCTCTCCGAGCCCAGGACTCGAACCCAGGACCTTCTTATTGTGAGGCGGACTTGCGGACCACTACACCACCGCATGTAGCACTCACTCAGATGTTTTCTGTGTCAGATGCATCCTCACATCCTTGGAATATTCTGTTTGGTTTAGGCGAGGGGCAGCACCTGGGTTCAGTGTGCAGTAGTGATCCACTGGTCGGGTGGGTTCAAGTCAATATACCTCAAAAATATTGGGGATTGGAAAGCTTGTCCAATTACTTTTGGACCTGGTATAATTGCTAGTCCACCTTACACTTGCTCTCTTCTGGTGTTGGTAACAGATATATGGTAATGGTCATGTTACTAGATGGTTGTTATTTGGATATACATACCCAACCATTCACACTCACATCCACTCACGCCTAGGGGCAATTTGGAACTGCTAGTTAGTGCATGTCTTTGGACTGTGGGAGTACCCCATGCCGAGCCCAGGACTCGAACCTTCTTGCTGTGAGGCGAACGTACAGTCCACTAAGCCACCATGCCACCCTATTTAGATATCAGATATATCCAAATTAAGGTTATGTTGAAGTTTTAGTTAAGTAGGAAACCCAAACACTAAAGGTGTGTGTGTGTGTGTGTGTGTGTGTGTGTGTGTGTGTGTGTGTGTGTGTGTGTGTGTGTGTGTGAGAGAGAGAGAGAGAGAGAGAGAGAGAGAGAGAGTTCATATTTTTAATGAAGCATTACTTGTTATGCTGTTATTTAACAATAATGAACACAATTTAGAATAATTTGTCTTTATTTAGCATCCTTTAGCCAGTCTGTTATCTGTAATCTGTTATTCTTGATTAGAGGGGAAAAAAACGATAAAGGTTAAACTAGTTGTTTGTGAATCACCTTGTTTTTGTGGCCTTAGTCAGCTCTAATAAAGAGTCTGGGTAGTGCAGGCTTAAAAAACTCTGACCCACGGATCACTTGTGTACAACCCACTCACGTGGCGGCGGTATGGTGGCGTAGTGGTTACGTCCTCCTTACAGCAAAAAGGCCTGGGTTCGATTCCTGGGCTCGGGTGTTTCTGTGTGGAGTTTGCATGTTCTCCCAGTGCTTGCGTGGGTTTTTTTCCAGGTACTCCGGTTTCCTCCCACAGCCCAAACATATGCACAGAAGTAGCTAATCGTTTGAGTTGTTAAATGTGTGTGTGTGTGTGTGTTGGCCCTTCGATGGTCTGGCGAGTTGTACAGGGTGTACCCCGCCCTCGCCCAGAGTCGACTGAGATGGGTGCCAGCCTCCCCGCGACCCTATTTAGGATTAAGCGGCTTAGAAAATGAATGAATGGATTGATTCTCACATGGGCTCACTCAGACATAGCCTTTTGTAATAGTGAGGGAAATGCTGTGTAATATCCAGGCTGTGTGATCAGACATGTGCATTCACACACACACACACACACACACACACACACACACACACACACACACACTCGCACACACACACAGATTATATCGGACATGTTTGGAGTTACTTAAGACTTAACTATTTTTTACTGTTCACGTCGTCCGCCATTTTTTCAAGATTTTGAGTCCACCTCAGTTGAGATGGCGATGTTTACTCCTAGGGGTCATTGACACTCTCGCACGGGTAAACATTTCAATGATGAAAGTTAAATTAAAATGACCACTGAACCTGAAGTACAATAAGTTCACGGACAGCCTGACACTGGTGATACAACAACAACATTGGACAAGAGAATAGCACCCAAACTGGCTTCAGAGAAAAAATATACACAAATCATTATTCTATTAAAATACCGGAAACCTCCTGCATCTCTTTGCACTTTCATATTTTCATCCACGCTCAAGTTTTTTTTCTTTTAGGTGGTCGTTTTGCCACCTCAGGCTGAGACACACCACAGTGTACCACCACATGCTTGTTGCCAGCAGGCACTTTCGATGATGCAGTTTCTTGATTGGATTGGCAGGTGATTAGCAGGTGATCTGCACGTGCACATTGCTTCCTGTTTGTAGTGCAGGCTGCAAAAAGGAAGTTCAGGCAACAGTGTTGATATAGATCTATGTCCGTTTTCCTTTTTTAAAACACTACCCCAAAAATATAAAATTGTGCCCGATTGAAATGCACTGCTGTTGGTCTGGCTATAACTTTTCGTACTAGACTGCTGGGATAACGGATCAGAAAGCCACCTTAACCAGCAGGCAGGAGTTTTACTAGACTCGGGCCAACGGATCACAGGGATTCCTAACCCATCAGCTTATTCCAACAACATATCCACTTTACCCTATACATCCCAGCAACCCCTGTCCCAATTTCAGTCACTTGACTTTTGACACTCCCTTTACATGATCACGCAAACACATGTTTGCATTCCACTGGATTACCCTGCGCACAATTATAATAAACGCTGTCTGTTCTGCACTTCGCCAAGTATTGTTCCTGTCACACTTGCTGTTTCTTACTCAATTTTGATTGTTCTTGCTGCCTGCTGGTATTAGCTGGTTTTTCTTACTGATTTGGTCCGTTATCTATACATGTAAATTTGCCTTTGTTATAGAGGGTGACTAAAACCTCCCACATTTCAAAGGTGAATGAAAAACACCTGGTTAAAGATAGTCTATCTGCACAAATAAAACCTCATTCAATAGAGTTTTTATTCATCATGTTTTAAGGATCCCATTCTCCAAATGGTGGCCGTCATTGTCTACACGCTTGAAAGTGATTTCTTTTTTTTTTTTTTTCTCATTTTCTCCCCTATTTTTAGTCGTATCCAGTTCCCACACGTCAAGTCGCTTCCCTAACGCACTCGGAGGGAAAGCGCTATCCGCCCCTTCATACGAATGAGCTCACAGACACCCATGATTGGCTGCTGATCGCTGTGAATGACAGGGAAGTGAGCGTATGCCATCCCTCCCCCCTGTGAGAGCCTAGCCAATTAGCTCCCATGGACTCCTGGTCTCAGATGGCTGTGGCATCAAACTGGATTCGAACTTACGATCTCCGGGTTGATAGTCACGCACCTTGTCGATGCGCCACCCAGAAGCCTTGTCTCTTTGGTGACACATTGGTTCACATTGCAGTCCAAATCTGATTATTTTGCAAATCCAATCAGTATATGATCGTTCAGACTGGCTGTTCACATTATATATTGCAGTGGTGGCCCAGTGGTAGGGTGCTGGATTACTGACCAAAAGGTCTGTTGTTGCTGTCGTTTGAAAAGAGTAGACCATTGGATTGCCGTCAGCGTGTTCCTGCCCTGCGATGGCCTGGTGAGCTGTCCAGGGTGTACCCCGCCCCCACCCAGAGTCAGCTGAGATGGGCACCAGCCTCCCCGCGACCCTAATTTGGATTAAGCGGCTCAGAAAATGAAGAAGAAGAAGAAGAAAATGAATGAATTATAATCTGATCTGTGTGTCCATGCTGTCATTTTCTAAATCACATTGGTTGCTATAGTAATACATACGTGTGCCTAGAACTGATGTAAACAAAAGAAAATCGAGGGCAGTGAACTGGGTTTACAAGAAAGTTCCAAAGACTGAGGAGGCTACTGTCAGCTACTGTCTTCTGTTTTCATATTGTGCAGTTCGTGTCAGCAGCATTACAGTGAATATTTGATAGCAAGCTCAGCTCACTTTCACAGGTGTTTTACACTTTCACAGGTGTTTTGCGCTATCTGTTACTTACGTCACTCTGGATTCTACATTACTGTAATGTTGTGAGTGACACAAGGCAGTTTGAAAGTGTTTGAGTGCTCAGACCATTCAGATTAATATGCTATATATGATATATAAATTAAATTGCAGTCTGAATTAAAAAAAATAAATCAATGTGGATACAATGTGTCTATGCCAGAAATTGAATTTAGACTGACAGTCTGAGCATAGCCTTTTACTGCCCATGTTACACCTGTATGCCTCTTCTCTGGCCTGTGATTGGACTCTGGACTCCTGTATATTGGATTTGCCTTGGATATTCTTGTTTCCCCATGTTTGAACTCGACCTTGACCATGTTCCTTCAATTGCCCTCATCTTCAATATCTTTGTCTGTTTATTTAATAAACTGTTTAGTCGAAACTTACATCCCCACATGCTCCCACCTGTTCTGCTGTGACAGAATACCTTGCCCATCATGGATGCAGTAGATATGAACTTGTACCTGCGGGCACTCACACATCAAGGGTGTGTCATTGTCAAACATCAACAATGACTCAAACCACTGAAGACAAGCTACAACTATTGAGAACCTGTCAAAGCTCCATCACTGTTGCAGGTTCAGTCTCAGTCTCTCTCAGTTTCTTCGTATCTCTCCATGGCTTGCGCTGACAAGTTAAACGGTGATATCGCGTACTGCCATGGGTTCTTATCGGAGTGTTCACTTTCACTTCTCTTATGGCCATCTCTGAACAAGCCAAAATCACCGAGCTGCTAGCACTGCTCAGAGGAAGAGCTCTGCAGTGGGCAAATGACGTCCAGGAGCAGGAATGTGGCACCAGTATCATGTAAGAGACCTTCGTCACAAAGAGTTTGATCACTCATTCGAGGGGAAAGAAATTGCCGAGTCTGCTAGAGTTTCGGCAGCAGAGGCAGACCAGCCCAACCCCACCCCCCATCTTCTGGGCAGATTGCACCATTACACAATAAGTGGACCCCATGGTGTCTCCAACACTGTGTCAAATGCCCCCACCTGCAACTCACTTTCAAATCTGTCCAAATTCCCATGACAGAAACCAAAGTTGATATCTCACCTAAGTACCATGACCTGCTCAAGGTATTCTGCAAAGAAGAAGGTCAGCAGAATGCCTCCCCACCGATCCATACACCTGCTCCCTGGTACAAAACCATCATGCAGAAAGATATACCCACTGTCCCTCTCTGAGCAAAAGGCCCTGGAGAAGTATCTAAAGGAAACTCTAAAGTAAGGGTATTTTTAGACATCTACTTTACCGACTTCAGAAAAGTTTTTGTTTTCATAGAATAGAAAGGAGAGGGCCTTTTGGTTATTTACCAACTACAAAGGAACTCAACCAGATTACTGTGAAATACGTCTACCTGCTTCCACTCATCTCATCCAAATAGCCCTGGAACAACTGTGCAAGGCCACTGTGTTCAGTGTGCTTATAACTTGGTCCATATCCGCCCCAGGGACAAGTGGAAGACTATGAATAAATGGTGCTGCCATATGGGCATCTCTGTGCTCCAATGCCTGATAATCGATGTCCTGCTTGGACCCTGGGACTAGCCAAGTCCTGACCTGAAGGCAGGGGTCTCCAACCCTGTTCCTGGAGAGCTAACTTCCTGAAGACTTTGGCTCCAACCATGTTCATGCACACCTGACCATCTGATTATTGCCTTGAGAAGTTGTTGATCAGCTAAAAGAGGTGTGTTAGTTTTTGGTTGGAGATAAAACCTGTTGAAAGGTAGCTCTGGGGAAACACCTTGGAAAAGATAACAATTTCAGCTTCCCCAAGCAAAAAAAAGTGCACCAGAACATCAAAATAATGGGGTCAGACTGATTTCACAGCGACAGATATTACATATATAATTTCAGTGAATCAAAATATCAGAAGAAATACTGCACACGCTTGGCTGTGATTGTTAATTAGCGGTGTTGCTAATTACCAAAATTAGTTGTAAAAGATTCCTCCAGCTTCCTTTTCTTTTTTTTTTTTTTTTTTTAGTTCCACTTACTTTTCCAGCCAAACCAGCCACTGGGATCAGACATGCCAGTGTGCTCTTAATGCCGGCCCCAAGCCCTGGTAAATGGGGAAGGTTGAGGAAGAGCATCCAGCATACAACCTGTGCCAAAACAAACATACAGATTCAAGACAGAACGTTTACCAGCTCGGTCGAGGCCCAGGGTTCACAATGACTGCCACCGCTACTGTTGGCCAGCAGGGTACTGGTAGACATTGGGCTACTGTTGGACCAAGGGGAAGGAGAAGAGGAGGAAGATGCGTCCAGAGACAGGAAGAAAGAAGACATGTTAAAATGTTCAGATCAGAGTAGAGACTTTGAATATTGGATGGATGTGGTGGGGGAAGACATGCAAGTGATTGGTATGATGGAGAGGAATGCAGAGGACAGAGCAAGCTGGAGAAAGATGATCCACTGTAGCGAACCCTAATGGGAGCAGCGCATAGAAGACTTTCCCAACCTTTTGTTGTCTCATCTAAACTTTTTCGAGACTTGTTGCTGCCAACAAGTTTAAAATGAGATAATATTGTTCCTGAAATTGTAAAATGTCTCACTTTCAACATTTTATATGTTTTCTATGTTCTGTTGTGAATAAAATATGGGTTGATGAGATTTGCACATTATTGCATCATGTTTTTATTAATATTTTACAGCGAGTCCCAACTTTTTTGGAATTGGAGTACACCGACCAGCTATAACATTAGCACCACCTGGCTGTGGGCTGGTCTGGGCTGGGCAGCCCTAACCCTTTTTATCATAACCAGAATTAACAGATTCAGCAGGTCAAGCTACAGTAGCTCTTCTGAGGAATCGGATGTACTAGCCTTAGCTTCCTACGCACACCAGTGAGCCACCTTTGGAGAAGAAACCCTGATCAGCCATAAAATAAAAACAAAATATGATCACTGATAGGGAAAGAACATTAATTATTTTAATTAAGAATTAATTAATTAATAATTCCCACGAACCAGTATTATCATGGTACCTAGGTAGTGATTCGATTTGTGCTGTGATTCTGTAAGTATTGCGATAAAAATTGAAATTTAATATTAAAATGTTTTTCTGCCTTTGTTCCTGCCTTTTTTTTTTAAAGGTCCAGTCTTACATAAGATATGAGTATGCTTAAATATGTTAAATCTTACCTGCTAGGCATGTTGAAATCATTAGAACAAGAAAGTATGTAGGTAACAAAGAAATAAATCCAGTTTTTTTGAGCGAGCAGCATTAGCTCTCCAAAACGCAGCAAATGTGGTGACGTGATC
>JBCNYH010079065.1:0-10729 GCA_039654325.1 Tandanus tandanus | reverse complement strand
TGTGTGTGTGTGTGTGTGTGTGAGAGAGAGAGAGAGAGAGAGAGAGAGAGAGAGAGAGAGAGAGAGAGAGAGACAGAGAGAGATGCTCTACCCTTGATTTATCGCTGTTGGAATAGTATGACTTCTTCCATTTCTTGAACCTGGATCTCTGACTCTTCTGCTTTCTACGAGTCAGTGACTTTTCCTACCATTATATAGATTGTATTGACAAACATACAGAACCAAAAAAAAGGTGAATTAGAGACATTAAGCCCATGAGCTGGTGTGGTTTTGTTTGAAAACATGTGCATTCAGCCAAAAGGAAGATAAACGACAGGTTTAATTTTAGGTTTAGCTAAGCTACAATAATAATAATAATAATAATAATAATAATAATAATAATAACAATTAAATAATGAAATAAATAAAGAGAATATAGGAAAATATATGGTGAGAAACTGATAATTATACTGTCAAATAAGGAGGAATGACGACGACGATTACAACAACAATAAAACTATATCCCATATCAGTGTTCTTCTCTAAGAAAAAACTCTACATGGATTTTTATTTTTTACTCTCACTTTTTGCCCCAGACCTTCATTTTGAAGCCAGAGTGGATTAAACTGGCATTTTCCCAGACACCATGAAATATTTCCTCATTCAGTGTATGTTAGGTGTGAGTGTGAGAGCTGTGTGGGTGTGAGTACTGATGAGTGTGGGTGAAGGAGCTGCTGTCGGACATCAGTGTCATCTTTGTGCCAAAAGATGGAGTGTTTTTTTATTTTTTATTTTATTCAATAGTTAGTTGGGTAATTATGTTTGGCGCTTATACAGCAATTCAACCACATTGCTTTTGGAATATTAGAATTGATTATTTGGTTATGATCATTTTATTGGGCCTTTGGGGAACCTTTTAAAAGCTTCTGTGTAGAATCCTACAACACTGGGTTTTTCTATTACAGATAATTATGTCTGATAAAACTTCTTTTAAAAATCATTGAACTGTCTCATAAAATCACTTGGGAGTCATTTCTATATAATTTCATGAACGCTTGGCACTGTTAGCAAAGTTAGCACTGCCGCTTCATTACAAGAAGATTCTGGCTTCCAATCTCAGCCAAGGGCGCTTCTGTGTGAAGTTTGCATGTTCTCCTCATGCTTGTGTGGGTTTCCTCTGGGTAATACGGTTTCCGCCCATACTTCACAGACATAAAAGGTGTGCTCACTTGATACTGATCATGAGCTCGATTTGGGATGATCGTATTCCGACGTTATTCCCGATGTTTCAGCTGATTTTGTTCCAAGGTGTACCGATGTTCTCTGATTTGTACCGATGTTCACCCTATGTCGCTATAACTTTTCCCAAAATTTTACGATAATGTTACACTGATTGCTACCGATGTATACCGATGTTCACCGATGCATGCCAGTGTGTACCGACGTTACTCCTATGTTTCTCTGATGCACTCCAAACCCTCATAACATTTTCCCCTCCAAAATTCTACAATGTCCTCTAATGTTCTCCGATGTGTACCAATGCTTTCCGATGCTGTTGATTCAGTGTAACATCAGAATATATTCGGGCCAAACTGGGATCAGGATCAGTACGGAGTAAGTTCACCTTTATGCACGTTAGGTCAACTGGTGTCTCTAAATTATCCATAGGTGTGAATGTGAGTGCGAATGGTTGTTTGTGTCTGAAGTCAGCAGGGATTCGCTCTAGCTTGGCACAACCCTGAAGGATAGGTGGTACAGTGGTACCCACTGTGGCATTAATATATACAAGTCAAATAAAATACATTATAAATGAATCAACATCTCCCTAATGTAACAATCATGTCAAAATAATTATCAATTTTCACTGAAGGCAAGTTGGGCTACTCAATTCAGAGACATCGGCCAATCCTGAGGCACGTCATTGTTTTAGTATATACTACATGGGAACATAAGGAGAGAAGCACACTAAAACGAGATTTTAACATTTAACATTTAGAATCATGTCAGATGTATGAGGATGTATTGTTATAGTTTATATTTTCATCGTAACAGAGGCAGGTCATGAGAGCGATACACTTTGAGCTGAGGAAACGCTTCCTCTGGTACTTGGATTTCTTCCCACAGTCCAAAGACATGCACATTAGGCTAAGTGGGTGTTCCAAATTGCCCCTAGGTGAGTGTGAATGTTTGTGTATGCATTGGCCCTGCAATGCTCTGGTGAGCTGTTCGGAGTGTATTCCGCCTTCGCTTAGTGTCGGCTGAGATAGGCACCACCCTCCCTGCGACCCTAATAGGATTAAGTGGTTCGGCAAATGAGTAAGTGAGTGAGTGTTTGCTAGCATGCCTATTGTTTTTAATCAGCTGTAGAAAGGGTTAGATGATAAAGTACAAGCTTGATGGAGTAAAGTAGACAATTTTCCTGTGATAGTTTTGCTGTTTTGTTTTTATATACACAGCTAAGTAGAATTATTGCAGGTTTGTTGGCATATGAATGGTATTTTATGTGCCTGGTTCTCAATAAGTACGGCAATCACACTGCTTGTCTGTTGTTTAATTCTGATGCTTCAGTAGTATTGAGGAAATGACAAGAAATCATTCCTTCCTCCGAGTTGTGAATAATTGGACTGCATCTCAAACTGCATACCGCGCACGAAACTATTTCCATAATTAATCAATTGTCAGTAGATCATGTGTAATTTTTATTTATGTGTATAACTTCGTGCACATTATGCAGTTTGGAAGACAGCCCTAAATTTTGTAAGAATGTCTATTACCGCAGCATTCACTGCTGTGAAATTAACCAGCAGAGGGAAGAAACCAGTGTGATGAAATGATCTCCTGCATGCAGCTCAGATATCCTGAAAGTGCCAGTGCTCTAATAAAGCACCAGACCTTCTTAACTCATTCACTCATTTGCCAAATTGCTTAATCCTATTAGGGGAGGCTGGAGCCTGTCTCAGTCGACACTGTGCCAAGGTGGGTTACACCCTGAACAGCTCCGGAGGTTCAGCAAATGAGTGAGTGATATAATGATGCATCAAGTGACCATGACAAGCCGTGAGTGTCAATCATTTTAATTTAAGTATTGCATTCTCACTCACTCATTTGCTGAAGCGCTTAATGGAGTGAGCTCCACCTTCCCTTTCACCACCTTCGTGCTGAGCAAGGCACCCAACCCCCAACTGCTCTCCGGGCGCCCCAATGTGTGTGGCAGCTCACTGCTCCGAGTGTGTGTGTGCTCACTTTGGATGAGTTAAATGCATAGGCAATAATTTCCCTTACGGGATTAATACAGTATAGCAAAATAAAAATAAAAATCTAATAGGGTCGCAAGGAAGCTGGCGCCTATCTCAGCTGACACTGGGCAAAGCTGAGAAACACCCTGAACAGCTCGCCAGACCATCGCAGGGCAACACGCACAGCTATTCACACTCACAAGTACCCCTAGGGACAGTTTAGAACGTCCAATTAGCCTAAAGTGCATTTCTGTGGACTGTGGGAGGAAACCAAGAGTACCCAGAGGAAACCCATGCAAGAAAAGGGAGAACATGAAAACTCCACAGAGAAACATGTCACTCGGAAAACTTATATTTAAATACACTGATAAAGCAGCAAATTCTTTTCTTTATGTTTACTTAAGTACTTGGAAATATCATCCATCCATCATGTAAGGCTAATTTCCCAGTACTTTTTCCCATAATAACAGAATTCCCAGATCCCTCTATATCATTTTTTCCGACAAGTCTCATATTTTTAATCAGTTCATCATTTAAAAAAAACAAAACAAAAGAAAAACAAAAAATCCAAGCAAACAAATACCTGCCATGCCTTCTCACTATAACTCCGTTCATCAATGGTCCATACTTTGAGAATAATTGGAACACACTGTGCTGCAAACTGAAATGAAAAAGCCTGCCAGTCTTGAGAACATGTGTGAGCAGTGATACTATCCAGTACATGTGAGAAGAGTTTTTATATTAACTGGGTGCATTAAGAACTTAGAATAACGTAATAAGTCTGAACAAATAGTAACGCTGAACCTGGAAACCTTTTTATGCCTTACATAATGTTCATAATTTGCTCCTGTACCTTGAGACTTCCTTTAAACTGAAACACTTGTGAATCTACCACAAGAATATAATAAAATATGACCGTAAAATACCTTTTTTTTTTTTTTTAATTGTCTCGAGACATTTCATGTAATTAGGTGCACTGGGAGGTTTAAAATGTCTCTCCTGAATGAGGGAAGTCTATGTTTTATTTTTATACTTAAATATCTGGGATATCTTGTCACACTCTGCTATAGTTAATACACTTTCTGTCCTCTTTAGTAAAATAAACAGGGTATATTACATTAATGGCGCAGGTTTGACAATTTAATAGCTACTACACGTTATTTTGAGCATTTAGACAATTAAACTTTGCACTGAATATAAAATGGGGCAGCCGTAGATGTGGGTATGGGACCTAAAGGTCGCTGGTTCGATTCTCGAACCAGCAGGAAAGATTTGTGGGGGTGGGGGAGTGAGCAGCACCTTACCTTCCTCTACCTTTATGGCTGAAGTGCCCTTGAGCAAGGTACCAAACCCCCAACTGCTCTCCGGGCACCGCAATGTGTAGCAGCTCACTGCTCCGAGTGTGTGTGTGCTCACTGTTTACGTGTGTGCGCTCACTTTGGATGGGTCAAAGAGGCAATAATTTCTCTTGGGGTATTAATACAGTATATCAAAAGCGCGTCTGCAAAACGGATCTGGGTTCGAGTCCTGTTTCTATGTGACATTTGCATGTTTTCTCCGTGCAGGTTTGGATACTTGTATACTCCAGTTTCCCCCCACAGTCCAAAGACATTTACGTTAGGCTAACTGGCTGTTATTATTACTGACTTGTCTGCTATTTTGAGAATAAAAATCTTGTCCGAGTGACACATGGTGTAGTGGTTAGCACGTCTGCCTGACAGCAAGAAGGTTCTGACTTCGATTCCCAGACTCAGGTGTTTCTCTGTGGAGTTTGCATGTTCTCGCCTGTCTTGCATGGGTTTCCTCCAAGTATGCTGGCTTCCTCCCACAGTCCACAGATATGCACATTAGTCTAACTGGCTGTTCCAAATTGCCTCCCCATGAGCCTAATAGTAGAATTAAGCAGTTACCCTGGGTTTACACTGGGGCATGATGTCCGCGATATCCCACGATTCAAGTGTGGAGGTCCTCGATTTATGAGCATGCTTGGAGCACGATCGGGGTATAAAAAGGAGGCAGGGGGCATCCAAGAGATGAAACTTGAAGGAATCATGTTTCCAAGTTTATCAAGATCCTCTACGATGGTGCATGAAGGTCCGTTAAGTCTGTTACACTCTACTGTGCTCTACCATGCTTCCCACATTCTATTTTGATTGGCATCAAATCATAATACATCGTAATAATTGTTGCAAAAGTTTTTTGTGGTCTGTGTGATTATCATGAATCCACCAGACGCCCTCAAAATCATCACAATTCGATCCCACGACCCCGCATGCTCATTACGATTCTCTCAAATTGTGGAAATCGCGGACATGGTGCCCCAGTGTAAACCCAGGGTTAGGCAAATGATTGAGTGAGTGAGTTAAAATACTACTACTGACCTATAAAGCACTGAATGGTTTTGAGCTACATGATCTTAATGAACTTATCATTTATGATTCACCACACCTACTTAGATCAAAAGGTGCAGGCCATTTACTGATACTACAGCAGAGGGCAGAGCTTTATCTTACAAAGCCACACAGTTATGGAACAGCCTTATAGATAATGTTTGGGACTCAGACAACATCTCAGTGTTTAAGCCTAGACTGAAAACTTAATTGCTTAGACAAGCATTTTGTTAATAGCCTTTAATTAGGTAATGGAACAGATCTGAGGGTTCTCAGGCATAGAGAGTTCTGGTAAAATGGAAAATTCTTATGCTGTCAAACGCACACTCAGGTCTGTCAACAGTGGCGTGGCTGATTGCCTTACATCACAGGGTGCCCTCATGCCTGTCTTCCTTCTGGTTGTCTCTTTTTAGACATGCTGTCATAGTCAGTCTTGCCAGAGTCCCTGCTTACACTCAGCACTAATAAACTCTGTTCTTAGCCATTACATTACAATGAGCATACCGTATAACCCCCCACCTCTGTGTTTTTGTTGAGGTACACATGCTACTTCTGAGATACCAGTGATCCTGATCCTCCTGCTCCCTGAATCCTGTGATCCGTCCTGATGTGCTACTACTGGTTGGAGTTCTTATCCTAGAAGTCCCTCGTTCCAGGGGGTCATGATTCATATGGACCTAAATATACACTCATCACTGCTGGTGATATAAACTCTTTCACTAAAATAATTTAGGACTACAATTATCATTACAGTTATATATAAAAAAAAAAATAGACTTCATGTTAAACTATTTTGAAGTTTATGCTACATGGTTTGAAATTTTATCTGGTTTCACCCAAATGAGAATAGGTTTCCCCTTTGAGCCTGGTTTCACTCATGTCCACAAGTATTGCCTTACCTATCACACAACTACCTCCAACCAGGGAGGGGCGTAAGCATGCACATGCCCCCTCCATTACGTGCAGTGCTCCATTTGCCTCTTTACAAACTGCTGGAATGCATAATCGGGGGCGACCTAACACGCTGTGAGGGAAAGCGATATCCGCCTCCTCATACGAATGAGCTCACAGACATTGGATTGGCTGGTGATTGCAGTGAGTGACAGGGAAGTGAGCATATGCCATCCTTCCCTCCTGTGAGAGCTCGGCCAATTAGCTCCCATGGACTCCCGGTCATGGATGGCGCTTCTGTGTGGAGTTTGCATATTCTTTCCGTGCTTGTGTGGGTTTCCTTCAAGTACTCCGGTTTCCTCCAACGGTCCAAACACATATTAGGCTAATTGGCTGTTTCAAAATGCCTCCTGGTCTTCATCTTCTTTATTTTCTGAACTGCTTAATCCTAATTAGGGTCGTGGGGGAGGCTGGCGCCCATCTCAGCCGACTGGGCGAGGGCAGAGTACACCCTGGACAGCTTGCCAGGCCATCGCAGGGCAGAAACAAGCTGACAGCTATGCAGCCTACTCTTGACAAAAATCAGCAATGGATCTTTTACATTCCTCTCACCACAGACAGTGAGAGACATGGCCAGCCTTTGATAACCCAGTTAGCTGCACTGGGGGGGACAGCAGTGACATCCCGCTGATGGTGGGGCTTGAGCCCCTGACTTTGGGATCAATAATCCAGCACTCTTTCACCGGGCCAATGCCTCCTGGTGTGAGTGTGTTGGCTCTGTGATGGACTGGTGAGCTGTTCAGGGTGTGAGTTGGCTAAATCAGGGAGTTTTAAAAGTGGAGCTTGGTTTTTCACCGTCACAGACGTCCAGCCCAGAGTTGAGACGTTGCTTCAGTGGCTCATGTCTTGTTCCAGATTGAACAGCGCTGCACCTGAGTTACGCTCGGCTTCACATTACACTTCACGATGCTGAATGAATGCCAGCAGAGACAATTTAAAGCCATATTGGACTGATTTCAACTTTTAATAACTTTAAGATAAGGGTAAAAAAAATATTTGACAGAATTTACACTTGACCCATACAAACAAAAATAAGATCTGATGTGTTAGCTTTTTGCATTCCAGTGGAAAATAAGGACGAAGGGCTCAATCTGAGACTCATTAATTAAATATACCATAAAAAATACATTATACCTGGCAGGCAGGCTGAATATTTTAATGCTACAGGCACTATATAGTGTCGTAGTAATGTATAAAATACTGCAGTACGTTATCCTCAGAGTCAAACATGTACAGAATTCTTTATAGATAAAAGTAGTTGTAGTGTGGATATAAATTCTTCAGCAGGGTCACGTATGAGTCAGGGCACAAAGTTGGCGCTGATAAGTTCTGTTATGACTTCATTCTGAAAAAATCAAGTAAAATTGTGTTGATTTGTACAATTATCCAAACTCTGCAGTGACTCTATCCAAACATAAAATATTCATTAATAATAATAATAAAGCTTGAAACCTCAATGCTATTATCAATGAACTGAAGACGGTAAAAATGTGCTGCAAATAAATCTGAACTGAAGGTAGTCAAAATAAAGGTAACCACCCAAACAATCAAAACACCATCAGAAGCGACGAAAGCTACACACATGGAAACCTTGCAGATGAATGAGGTGCTATATATATAGACAAACACACACTGAGTCGTATGAGGATTAAACAGGAAACAGGTGTGATCACTCATCAGGTAAATGGGAGTGGTTGTAATATCAGGACTGGATTCGGCTCTGGAGTTGTGGCAGCTGCTTGGCTTTTTTAAAGAAACGTGTTCTGCTTTGGAGTAATTCTGGACATTTTTTAGAAAAATTCCTAACTAATAACGGAAGATAGACTAATACACAGATGTAGGTGCTGCTTTAAAGTGGAGCTCCGTGTGATTTTTGTGGGCTGTTTTCTTTTTTTTTTTTTTCATCACGATTAATAAATTATTCTGTTGATTTTTTCCAGATAAATCAATAGAAGCATGGCCAAAAATACTCAATAAAATATTTTAATTTGTAGATGTTTGGATGTTGTATCTGTAAAAACAAACAAAACAAAACAAGTTAGAATTTTAAAGGTAAAACCCATGTCAGTATACATATCTAGATGTGGGCGCACATCAAATTTCTGTCAAAAAGTGAACAGCTAATCAGCATTGCGAGTCAAAACAGCCAACCAGAATTACGATGCATAACATCCAAAAAAGCATGGCCATGCCTGACAGCCCATCAGCATCATAACACAAATGATGCAGTGACAAGACGTGCAAAATAAAGTCACTGATTCTATAAGTTCTGTACTGCTCTGCTCTTGTGGAGACTTTTTGTTGCGTACGTTTGTGTTAGTAGATACATATGCCCTTATACTAAAACACAATACTATGATTTATTTTCGGCGGCATGGTGGCGCAGTGGTTAGCACGTCCGCCTCACAGCAAGAAGGTGTTGGGTTCGAGTCCCGGGTTCGGGTATTTCTGTGTGGGGTTTGCATGTTCTTCCTGTGCTTGCATGGGTTTCCTCTGGGTACTCTGGTTTCCTTCCACAGTCCAAAACCATGCACATTAGGCTAATTGGCTGTTCCAAATTGCCCCTAGGTGTGAAAGTGAGTGTGAATGGTTGTATGTGTGTTGGTTCTGCAATGGCCTGGCGAGCTGTCCAGGGTGTACCCTGCCTTGCTCAGAGTGGGCTGAGATGGGTGCTAGCCTCCCCACGACTTTAATTAGGATTAAGCGGCTTGGAAAATTAATGAATGAATGATTTATTTACTTTCTTTTGTTTAGTAGTTTGCCCTTAAAGTGAAATGAAAGGCAAGTCTTCCAAACTCTCCTGTTACACATGAACATATGTATATTTTCATGATCTGGTGGTTTTTACTTACATTTTCGAAGTTGCAATGTGCTGAAATTCATTTGGAAAGGCTGCCGTTGCACTCGTGCAAATGCACAAAATCGTGTGAATAGGACGTGAGTCGCCTAGGTCACATATGGCAATAATAACAGTATACAGATATTAAACTAACAAATCAGTTATAAACCAGTGAAATCCCAAATAAATTAAAAGTATTCACTTCTACCATTGATACGCGATACCATTTACATACAATAAAACCTGTGTGCACCCGTACACATTAAAGAAAGAATACCACGCCATGTATTCACATGCAAATTAGTTCCGTACTACCGGCAGAGACATGAGATGATCACATGACTTTTTGTTACTTTTCGCATTACAATGGCACCCCCTGTGCGCTGCTTTTTTTCTCTCTTCTCTCTTTTTTCTCTTTTCTCTACATGACAAAAAAGTTTGATTTAATAGAAACAGACATAAACTATGCATGCAAGCTTTTATTAATTTTGGGTGGAATTTCCTTTTAAGCTCTATTGAATTGGGATCTCTGGGATTACAGTCCACTCTGAAACTGGCAATACCCATTACATAGGAAACATTGACCATAATGCTCAAATATGTAAAAAAAAACAAAAAACAAACAAAAAAAAAACCTTTTTATATGAATTATTATATAAAATAAATCCAATGTTTTTTTGGCACATTTCAGTTCATTCGTTTATTATCAGAAGGCAATTTATCCTGATCATAGTTATAGAAAGTCCAGGAGTATTTCACGAGAACAATGTTCATGAGCTGGGAGTACACCAGAATAAGATTCCAGTCCATAACAGGACTGCGCACACACACACACACACACACACACACACATACATATGCACGCATTTATATTCTCATTCACATCTAGAGGCGATTCAGCACAGCCAATCCACCCACTGGCATGTGTTAAGGATGTGGACAGAAATCAGAGAACCCACACACACGGAAACCAACATGGGAATCGGAGAGACTACAAAACACCTCACAGATAAAAAACCTAAACTTGATGTGCTGTGACGTGCAGCGCTACTGTAATGTGGTTAGTGCATTTTATTTAGTAAGAATCTAAGAATCACAGTCATAGATTTAATAGAAATGTTAAATTCTCGAACCTTAAATTTGATGTGGGCTTCCAGATGTACAGGGGAAAGTAACCAGCATGATAGAAGGATCATCCATACGTAAAAAAAAAAAAATACTAACACACACACACACACACACACACACACACACACACACACACACACACACACACACACGAGCCCTGTAGCACAACCCATAGACCCCCTCCACATATCTTTACCATGCGAGAG
>JBCNYH010078766.1:0-10736 GCA_039654325.1 Tandanus tandanus | reverse complement strand
CTGCTGGAAATTTAAATTTCCCTGAGGGAGTCATCCCAAAGGGATCAATAAAGTTAAGTCTAAGTCTAAGTCTCTAATTTTAGTTCTAATTTTCTGGTAATAATGTTTTAGTGAGTCTGTACCATCATTTTTACCAGGGTGATAATTTTTATCATTTAAAGAGGAGCTACATTATCTAGAGTATAGCAGAAATTTAACTCAAAGCACTCAGTTGCAATGACAGTTGATAATTCTGGGAGATTATTAATTATTTAATTGTTAATGAAACTGTGCAGTACATTAGGTAAAAAGTAAGCTTAATGTGATAATGTGGTGAGGTGTATATATTATTACTAAGATGTATTGTAAGCGAGATAAGATAATGAACCGAAATAGTTTCTAAGGAATACTCCGAGGACCTCCTCAATCCCACCAATATGCCCTCTGTGGAAGAAGAAGAGCCTGGGGATTCAGAGGGGGGTCTGCCCATCACTGGGGCTGAGGACACTGAAGTAGTTAAAAAGCTCCTCGGTGGCCAGGCTCCAGGGGTGGACGAGAATCAGCACCTCGAAGTCCGAGGCCATGGTTCTCAGCCGGAAAAGGGAGGAATGCTGGTGGGTGAGGGAAGGATGGAACAGGAGATTGACAGGCGGATTGGTGCAGCCTCTGCTATAAAGCAGGGCTTGTACTGGTCTGTCGTGGTGAAGAGGGAGCTGAGCCGAAAAGCAAAGCTCTCAATTTACCAGTCAATCTGCGTTCCAACCCTCACCTATGGTCACGAGCTTTGGGTAGTGACAGAAAGAACAAGATCGCGAATACAAGCGACTGAAATGAGCTTTCTTCGCAGGGTGGCAGGGCTTTTCCTTAGAGATAGGGTGAGAAGTTCTGTCTTCCGGGAGGAGCTTGGAGTAGAACCGCTGTTCCTCCGCATTTAGAGGAGCCAGTTGAGGTGGCTCGGGCATCTGATTAGAATGCCTCCCGAACGCCTCCCTGGTGTGGTGTTTCGGGCGTGTCCAACTGGGAAGAGACCTCGGGGCCGACCCAGAACACGCTGGAGGGATTATGTCTCTCGGCTGGTCTGGGAATGCTTTGGCGTCCCCCCCAGAGGAGCTGGAGGAAGTGGCTGGGGAGAGGGACGTCTGGACCTTACTGCTTATGCAGCTGCCCCCAGTGAACCGACCGCGGAACAAACGTAAGATGAATGAATGAATAGTTTCTAACTATGAAACTGTTACTATATTCCCAATATTTAATCTGAAAGTTATGAGTTATATTCTGATGTACCCCTACTGATTCTAGTATAGACATTAATGCTATTCTTAAAGGCTCTTCTGTGTTCTCAAAGTAAATATTCCTCTACCTGAAGGCTTGCAGAATGAATACTCATAGCATGAATGCTGAATGCTTGTAGCATGAAGACTGTGAGGAAAAAGGGCAATATCAGTAAACTGAAAGATTTCCAAGCTATACTCTCTGGAGAGATTCACAACTGTGTGTGTGAGAGAGACCTGGCTAGACAGCCCAGTTGATGACGCTGAACTGGTCAGTGGAGGATATAGAATCTATCCCAGAGATCGTACCAACCACAGAAAGAGCAGAGGTGGTGGCTTGCTCTGTGCCATTAAGTATTCGACCATGTCATTTCGTCGTATGGATCTAGAGGCTGTGGACAGTGAGGTCATGGTGATTGAACTAGCACCAAATAAGTGTTAGAAAGTAGCTGTGGCTCTGTGCTACAGGGAACCAGATGGGAATATTTACAGTTCTGTCCAAAACCTAAATAGTGTTCTAATGAAGGCGTCTAAAGCCAATGATTTATTTCTTGTCCTTGGTGATTTTAATTTACCTAGTGTAAAGGGTTGTCATGACTCGGTAATTGATCATTTATGTGACTCTAGTCAAGCTTTTTGTAATATGATGAACAATTACTTTTTAACTCAGATTAACTTTTTTCCATTGCATAAAAATTGCGATAATATATTGGACTTATTTTTTACATCTATGCCAGAGAAATTCCATGAGGTTGTTTTCTCTAAGGAGACATTTCACACTGA
Organism: Tandanus tandanus; assembly: GCA_039654325.1. Classification (NCBI taxonomy): domain Eukaryota; kingdom Metazoa; phylum Chordata; class Actinopteri; order Siluriformes; family Plotosidae; genus Tandanus; species Tandanus tandanus. The sequence goes on along the minus strand of JBCNYH010078766.1, from coordinate 8,703 downwards.
TCACAATGTTTTAGAGTCTTCTGTGCAGGTTAGGGTCGGGAAAGATTGCAAGATATCAAAATTTTTCTACAACTACAAAAGAGCTAACTCCAATGCTATTAGATGTGAATTTAATATAACTGATTTTGGTGAAGTGCACAGGGCTGACAATGTTAATGTAGCCTGGCTTAGTTTTGTAAAAATATTTACTAATGCTCTTGATAAATACAGAGCTAAAGTTAAAATAAGGGATTGCAGTGCCCCTGCATGGATAGATGCTGAGGTGTTCTTAGATACACCTTATGGTGCACCTGGACACATCATCAGTGATGTAACCTGAGATCACAGGGGGTTTCAGGTCTTTCAACAATCAGACCCCCTCCCCCAGGTGACCCAGCCAGGGTTGATCAGGCCCCAGCTTGTGTCCAGGTTGCGCTACCCTCCCTGCCATGCCTTTCCCCTCTTGATCCACAACCACCTTGACGCCACTTCTGCTGTGTCAGTGGCCAACTTGACAGCCCTTCGCTGACTGGCTCCTGTGATGCCCAGCATCTTGTAGGCCCTGCAGAGGGATTGGCCCACAAATCCTCGGCATCCCACTTCGATGGGTTGGCATCGAGCCCGCCAACCATTGTTCCGGCACTCCTCCACTAGCTCCGAGTACTTTGCCCTCTTTCTCTCATGGGCCTCCTCCATCCGGTCCTCCCATGGCACAGTGAGCTCCAAGAGAATTACCTGCTTGGTTGCTGCTGAGGTGAGGACGATGTCTGGCCTTAATGTTGTCTTGGCGACTGCTTCTGGAAACTTCAGCTGCTTCCCCAGGTCAACTTTCAGCTCCCAATCACACGCCGTCACCAACAGGCCAGGGGAGGTATTTCGGGGAGCCGCTGCAGGCTTCTCCCCAGCTCTGACAAAAGTGATAATGTTCCTAACTGGACGAAGGCTCTTGCTGTGGCTGATTGACTTGGTCATGCCTCCAGCGGTGCATCACTTGCAAAACAAAAAAGGGACTGCCTGGAGGCAAGACAGAAAATCTGACCACCCTAATCACTGGGACAAATTTAGAAAATTTTTAAAACTCAAAAATTTGTTATCCAATAATTACAGAAAATGTATTGATCCCTTTGGTGCTACTGTTGTGGAAAACCCAAAAAGGTTTTGGTTAAATTTTAGATCAAAAACCAAATCTAAAAGTCTTCCTATGGTTGTTAAGGGCAAATATGGCTCAGCCTCCACTGCAAAAGACAAAGCTACATTGTTTATCAACTACTTTTTTCTGTGTTTAAGCCAAAAAACTACAAATAATTGCCAGATATATATATTTTTGAACAGGAGACTCTTGGCAATGTTACTATTTTAGAAACTGATATGCCATCAGTTTGTAAAATAGATATTAAAATTCAGAAAAATCTTGATTTATCTAAGGCTATTGGGCCTGATGGCATATCACCAAAAGTTCTGAAAGAGTGTGCCACACAAATAGTTTCCCCACTCTTTCCCCACATTTTCAACCTCTCTTTAGCTTCAGGCCGCCTACCAGATGACTGGTTGTACCTGTCTTCAAAAAGTCTGATAAACAACTAGTTGAGAATTATCGACCAGTTTGACTACTTTGTGGTAAAGTGTTGGAACGACCTATTTTTTATATTGTTTTTCCTAATGTCAAAGAGGTTTTTATATCATCTGCAGCATGGTTTTATAAACGGGCAGTGGTGGCTTAGTGGGTAAGGCGCTGGGTTACTGAGCCGAAGGTCAGCGGTTCAATCCCGAGAGCCCACTCTGGAGTGGCACATCCAGGCATAATCAAGTTTTGGAGGGGGTCCACTCTGATATGGAATCAGATCTGCACAAACAGTTAGTTCTTTCAGGACTCAGGTCACAATATTGTACAACTCCAAATTTGTTTCCAGTTATGATCCTCACTGCATTTGTACTTGGGTCTCGTCCTGTCACTGTGTTAATTGCCAGTAGTTCTACAAATAATTTTTAAAATTTAGTTCGCCCCCCCCTCAACGGCAAAGGTGGGATGGCTGTTTAGAGGTGATATGCACATGCTTTATCCCAACCTGTCACTGGCTGTATAAATTTTGTCATAAAATGTGATATTTTGGCTGTTTATTATCTGGTTGTTTATTTTGAACTGTGAATTGTGTGGTGTTATGTAACCAATTTTTGATTCTAGTCATAGTTATTAGTTTATTATATCTGCCTGTGACAAAGTGTAGTAAATAAATACAATAAAATAAATATTACCTGTCTTTGAATCCCCACTTTATCTTGGTTGAGGGGTTTGCATGTCCTAATGATCCTGGGAGCTATGTTGTCAGGGGCATTATGCCCCTGGTAGGGTCACCCAAGACAAACATGTCCTAGCTTAAGGTCCAGACTAAGTGGGTTCAGAAGACCCCAATGAGAAAAAAAAATGCAAGGACTCAGTTTCCCTTGCCCAGACACGGGTTATCTGGGTCCCCCCTGGAGCCAGGCCTGAGGGAGGGGCTTGAAGGCAAGCACCTGGTGGTCAGGCTTCTGCCTATGGAGCCCGGCTGGGCCCAGCCCAAAGAGGACACATGGGTTAGACCCACTACCTGTGAAAGGGGCTATAGGGGTCGGGTGCAGTGTGAGCCAGGTAGCAGCTGAAGGCGAGGGCTCTCGACTGATCCTTGGCTAGTGACTCTGTCTTTTGGGACATGGAATGTCACCTCTCTGGTGGGGAAGGAGCCTTGGGAGGGTCTTTAGGGGTTGGGTGCAGTGTGAGCTGGGTGACAGCCGAAGGCGAGGGTTTTGCCGGACTGATCCTTGGCTAGTGACAATGGCTTTTGGGAGTGTCACCTCTCTGGTGGGGAAGGAGCCTGAGCTGGTGCACGAGGTTGAGAAATATAGTCGGGCTCACCTCAACACATGGCTTGGGCTCTGGAACCACCCATCTCGAGAGGGGCTGGACCTTGTTTCATTCTGGAGTTGCTCATGGGGAGAGGCGGCGAACCGGTGTGGGCATACTTGTTGCCCCCCATCTTGGTGGCCACATGTTGGGGTTCTCCCCAGTTGACAAAAGGGTAGATTCCCTCTGCCTCAAGGTGGGGGGATGGGTCCTGACTGTTTGTGCTTATGCACCAAATGACAGTTCAGAGTACCCACCCTTCTTGGAGTCCCTAGGGGGTGTGCTAGAGGGCGCTCCCCCTGGGGACTCCCTCGTCATCCTGGTAGACTTCAATGCCCATGTGCTTAATGACAGTATGACCTGGAAAGGTGTGATTGGTAGGTACGGCTGAATGGTGTTTCGTTGTTGGACTTCTGTGCTCATCACGGTTTGTCCATGACGAACGCCATGTTCGAACATAAGGATGTCCATAAGTGCACTTGGCACCAGGACACCCTAGTCCGCAGTTCGATGATCGACTTTGTAGTCATTAGACTTGTGACCACATGTTCTGGACACTTGTGTGAAGAGAGGAGCTGAGCTGTCAACCGATCACCACCTGGCAGGGGAGGCTGCCCTCCAGACCTGTGAGACCCAAGGGTGTAGTCAGGGTCTGCTGGGGACATTTGGCGGAGTCTCCTGTCAAAAGGGCCTTCAACTCCCACCTCCTGCAGAGCTACAACCACAACCTGTATTGCTGGAGCCAGAGCTTGGTCCCCATTGGGCCAACATGTTGAATTCATTTCCAGTGGGTGTTGGACTCGGCCAAGGCTGCCCTTTGTTACTGATCCCGTTCATAATATTTATGGATAGAGTTTCTAGGCTCAACCAAGGCATTGAAGGGTTCTGGTTTGGTGGCCATAAGATCTCATCTCTGCTTTTTGCAGATGATGTCCTTTTGGCTTCATCAAGCCGGGACCTTCAGCTCTCCCTGGAGCAAATTCGCTGTTGAGTGTGAATCGGCCGGGTTGAGAATCAGCACCTCCAAGTCTGAGGCCATGGTTCTCAGCCGGAAAAGGATGGAATGCACCCCCTAGAAGGATGGAGTGGGAGATCAACAAGCGGATCGGTGCAGCCTCTGCTGTAAAGCAGAGCTTGTACCAGTCCACTATGGTGTAGAGGGAGCTGAGTCGGAAGGCAAAGCTCTCAATTTACCAGTCAATTTACGTTCCCACCCTCAGCTATGGTCTGTAACAACCGGATTGGGGTGGGAACCCACCGCTAGCTGAACCACCAACTGCAAGATAGGTGACAAGCCACTAAGTCTCAGAAGATGACCCAAATGCAGAGAGTGAAGGTAAAAGTCAATGATTTATTGGCAGAGGGTGTACACAAAAATGCTCAGGCAAAAAACAAAGGGAAAAAAACAGAAAAATCCAGAGAAGTTTCAAAAATCTCTCAGAAGATAAGCAGTCCAAAATTATCCATCGAATACCCAGAGACAAGCCAGGTAAAAAAAACTAAAAAAACTCTTGGTTCAGAACAAAACAGGCTGGTAACTCACCGCAGAGCAAACAAGGTGTTACCCTGGAAGAGCTGGAGGAAGTGGCTGGGGAGAGGGATGTCTGGACCTTACTGCTTAGGCTGCTGTCCTCATGACCCGCCCTGGATTAAGCGGAAGAAGATGAAGATGAAAATAAATATTAAAGTCAGCAACAATTAAGGATATATCTGAAAAAACAACCTGGTTTGAAACAGAGTCTTCAAATTCACAGAGCTGGAGTATGGCCCTTGTGGTCTGTATATAATAATTAAAGGAATCTGCTGCGTAGACATATTTTTTCCATCAGTGTATGTTATGTTGGTACGTAAAATTTAAAATGCATTAAATTTATAACGGGCGGCACGGTGGTGTAGTGGTTAGCACGTCCGCTTCACAGCAAGAAGGCCGGAGTTCGATTCCCATTTCTGTATGGAGTTTGCATGTTCTCCCCGTGCTTGCGTGGGTTTCCTCCCACAGACCAAAAACATGCACAGTAGGCTAATTGGCTGTTCCAAATCACCTCTAGGTGTGAATGTGAATGGTTGTATGTGTGTTGGCCCTGCAATGGCCTGGCGAGCTGTCCAAGGTGTACCCCGCCCTCGCCCAGAATCGGCTGAGATAGGCGCCAGCCTCCCTGCGACCCTAATTAGGATTAAGCGGCTTAGAAAATGAATGAAAGTATGAATGAATCAATGAATAAATATACGTCCAGATTTTTGTATATGGCCTAGATTATCAGTATAAATAACTGCAATGCCTCCTCCTCCTCTGGCAGTTAGACAAGGTTGAATATTATTGTATCCGGGAGGAATAGCTTCATTTAAATCTATGTACTTATTGGGTTTAATCCATGTTTTTCTTAAGCACATTACAATAAACTTCTGATCATTAATGATTTCATTAACTTTAAGTGTTTTAGATATAAGCTAATCTAATGTTTAACAATCCTTTAATCAATCTATAGGTCAAAGGTGCTGGTTGTACATTTACTATGATGTAAATGTATGTAAATAAGGTTACGAAAACAAACTCGCTAAGCATTTTTACATTTTTGTTTAGTTTGGGGAACAGACACAGTCTCGATAGCATTGAACTTGACCTTGTGTGATGACTAGCCTGTTAGTCTGCTCTCTGGCCTTGGCTCTAAGTAGTCACTCATTAACTAGTCCTTTTCAAAGACTATGTGCTATGCTGGTAACTTTGCCAAGTTTGGGCTGAGATAGTCTCCAGCCTCCTTGCAACCCTAGTAGAATTAAACGGTTTGTCAAATGAGTGACTGGCCGACAAGCCATGACCTCATTTATTTACTGTCACAAAGGTGGAAAGAAGACCAGAAAGGTGGGGGATGCAAGTACAGATTAAAGTTCAATTTCGAGGTCAGAATACAGTCAAAGGTCATTTAATCGTCAAAGGATTCAGTCACTGCTAAAGTGAAATTGGTCAATACACTAGAAAAAAAAAACTTGTAACTTAGAACTTAGAACACATCTCAAGCAGAGTTGAATCTCTTTAATAATGCAGATGATTACTTTTGAATGGGGAAGAGGTGTGCAGTCATGTGATGTGTGTCAGTAATCAAATGAATATGATTGATGCTGGGGATGCTGGTAAGTGTGAAGAATGTCAAGAAATAATGCTACCTTTATGTTAATCATAATGAAATGTAACTATGTTTCTTTTTAAGAGAGTAAATTTCTTCTTCAATCATATTGAGGTGCTTAAAAGCGTTGTTTACTATCAGAGAAACTGTGAAATGAATTAAATCCTCATGTTATGATGTCTGTGTAATGAATCAAAAACTCATGTGCAATATTTGTCTTTTTCATATGCTCTCCCTTTCATCCTTCTCTCTCTCTTTCTATCTCTCTCTCTCTCTCTGTCTTTTTAGCGTCTGGTAGAAGCAGCAGAAGAGGCCTACCTGCAGCATGAGGAAGACCCCAACCTGCAGGTGAGAAAAACAGTTCTACCTTACCACAGCAAGCTCCCAAAACATTAATAAAAATTCGCAACCACATATTTTTAGTCAGTGTCTGGTTTTGGAATGTTATATGATGCAAGTCCAAGTTCATGGCATCAAGGTATTGTGTACTTTTGATAAACTTGATGCATAGCACTTTTTCAACCAGTGAATATACATCCTTTCAACCATTATAAATGCATTATTAATACATTATCTGTCAGGGTTCGGGGAAGGCTGGAGCCAATTACAGCTGACCTCAGGGGAGAGACAGGGTACACCTTGAAAAGGTTGCCAGTCTATTGCAGGATTAACACAGATAAAAACAAGCATTCACACTCATATTCACACCTATGGGGTAATTTAGATCATCCGGGTGATCTAATATGCATGTGTCTGAATTTTGGGAAGAAACTGGAGCACCAAAAGGAAACCCACACAAGCACAAGGTGAACCTGTAGACTCCACACTGATGTGAGGTAATGTTTCTAATCACTGAGCCACCATCCTGCCACCAAAGCTATAACAAACAAAGCTATAAACTATAATAAATATAGTTTATAGTTAATGAATAGCTAAAAAAGCTTCTTAAGCAAATATCGTAGTTGCACAAAGACCATAAAACTTATCCATTATTTGCAGCAGTGCAACCAAAATCTATTGTTTCCATTTGATCGAATCTATTGCAGTTTACTTTTAATACTATGGCCATTTCTCTTCGTAGTATGGAGAATGAAAGTGCTTGAGGGTTAATAAATACCTAGTGTTTCACCAACACTTAGTGCACTTATTCTACCAAGAACAATCAAATGGTTTATGAGAATTTTGCCGTCATGAATTTAAGATGTTGCTGGAAAATTAACCCAACACTGGATGGAAATAAATGTTGTGATGTTGCTAAAGTTTGTCGAACCATTGTCATGATAATTATGTGGTGTAAAAACATATTATATTAGAGTGTCCTCTTAATATGATGCTTTTCATCCTATCAATCAACTACTTCCTGTTTACTGTTTATGAACTTGGATTATACTTTGACATTGTCTGCCTGGTTTGTAACACTAAACCCATTTATCTGCAAATGCATACAAACCATCTCCAGTCTGTCACTATGAGACATCAAGAATAGCCAGTTGACCTTAAGTGCATGGGTTTGGACTGTGGGAGGAAACAAGAGCACTCAGAGAAAATAACGGGAGAATGGGAGAAATCCCTCTTTACCATCCAGATATTAAAATTCATTAATTCATTCATTTTCTGAACCGATTAATCCAAATTAGGGCCGCGGGGAGGCTGGTGCCCATCTCAGCTGACTCAGCAAGGGCAGAGTACACCCTGGACAGCTCGCCAGGACATCGCAGGGCAGAAACACGCTGACGGCTATGCAGCCTACTCTTGACAAAAGTCAGCAATGGTTCTTTTACATGCCTTCTTTCTCATGCAAGCTGTCTGTATTTTGTCTGTTTTTTATTCCTTTTTTCTTCAAGGATAATTTTTTTTTGTGGGCAGGCCGTATGCAATATCCAGATGTTCTTCTTCTTATTGTCTTGCAATATTGGGTCTGGCTTATCATCATCATCACCACCATCATCTTTAATAATAATAACACTTTATGCTTAATAAAAATACAATTTGTGCAATTATTGTCTCATTTTCCTGCAATCATTCCATTGCCCATTCAAAGCCCACTGCTTCAGAACCACTGCTGATGAACAGCACCTTTTGCACAGTTTAAGAGCAGGGCTGTTAATGCAGCATGACTGGGACAGAGTATGGCAGTGATTAATTCATGCATTTACCATTAATTCATATAAAAACTCCAGAGCTGGGAATGGGAACTAGGGTTTTATTTATGTCTGCACTTGGGATCCAGATCAGATGAACTACTCTATCTTTGCACCAATGAGAATGCTGCTGACATCCTCAGAAGACCCTCTGCAACACAGGAATGCCTTCAGCTGCTTCCAGACCTCTCCACTGCTGAAGAGCCATCCTGCACAAGCCTCTCACCCTCTTCCCTCACACATAATTTATTAATAAAAAGGCACTTTTCCTCAACTTACCAAGCCCCTGGTGTCTTTGTTGAGTCCAGTTGCATTCAAAAGTCACAATATTTTGTAACTAATTTAAAATCTTACAATCAAAATATAACTAACTACCTCATGATTTACTAACCCCATTTCCAGAAAAGTTGCAACCTGTGAAAAGACTGGAGTATTCAGGCCTGAAATGGGCCATCCTCCAATTGGTCGGGTGCTTCCCGAGCAAGAGTCGTCAACATGTTTACGGAACGTCAACATGTTTACGGAAGCGGTTGTGGGATTCGTAGGAAAACTGGTGGACGACACGGTTCAGAAGACCACCATC
>JBCNYH010078736.1:0-10737 GCA_039654325.1 Tandanus tandanus | reverse complement strand
CATGAAACTGTGGTATTCGTAGGAAAAATGTATAAATTAACAGTTATTATACTGTTATCAGGCTATTTCAGAGAGCAACTCATAAACCATAACATGATTCAAATGTTTATTAATAATAATAATAATAATAATAATAATAATAATAATAATAATAGATATTATGATATTTATGATTGAAAAATCAGTCACCAATAGTTACAAGTTTCAAGTTTTATTGTCATATACAGATAACACTAATGGCAATGAAATTCATGGTCTCAGAGCCCCCTCAAAATTGCACATAAAAAACAAATATTGTACATAAAATAACATTTAAATAAAATATCAAGTAAACAAAAACTATATAAATAAAAGTAATAAAAAATATAAACAAAAAAAAAAAAGTTGAAAATACAATAGGATAAATACAGAATACTAAAAAGAAATACTGTAATGGCTGTAGTGCAGAGGAAATGGTGAGTACATGTACAGTGTGCAAAGTGTGTGCAGATTGCCTGGTATTTCAACAGTTCAGTTTCTTGATGGCTTGTGGGTAGAAAATGTCCTGTGGCAGAGGATCAGAGCCGATCCGCTGTGGCTTTCTCCTACAGTGCTGTGTGTAGAGGTCCTGGATGGCTGGCAATTCAGTCCTGGTGATGTGTTGTGCTGATCTGACACCCCTCTGTATAGCTTTGAGGTCCAGAGCATTACAGCTGCCGTACCAGGTAGTGATGCAGCCAAACAGACGAGCCAGACTCTTGAAGGTGCATCGGTAGAAGATTGTGAGTATTCTGGAGTCCATGCCAAACCTCTTCAGCCATCAAAGAAAGAAGAGCAGTTGTCTTGTTGCTTTCGTGATCACCCATGTGATGTTACCAGCTCAGATCCTCATTGATGTTGATCCCCAGGAACCTGAAACAACTGACTCACTCCACCTCTGTCCCCACGATGTGGACATTAGTGTGACCTCCACCCTGCAGTCTCCTGTAGTCCACATTTCTTTGAGACAGGGACGATGGTGACATCTGCCAGTTCCTGAGCGCATGCTTTGAGAACACGACCTGGGATGTTGTCCGGTCCAGGAGCTTTCTGTGTGTTTACCTTTTTAAAGTATTTACACACATCTGCCTGAGGGATCTGAAAAGGACAGCTGTCCTCCTCGGACAGAAACTCCGGCTTGCTGTGGTTCTCAAAGCAGGCATAGAAGGTGTTCAGCTCCTCAGGTAGAGAAGCAGTCACTTCCCCCATGTTAAAGTAATAAAAGCCTAAAAGTAAGAAGAAAATAGTAAAATGTTTCTCCAGTTCATCATCCATTCAGATATCTTCATACATCCATTTAATCAATCAATCAATCAATCAATCAATCAATCAATCAATCAATCAATCAATCAATCAATCAATCAATTCTCTCTCTCTCTCGCTCTCTCTCTCTTAAACCCAGTTACCCAGCAGGTGCTAAACAACAAATATCAACATGCATCCCAAAAACACACAATTTAATCCCAACTGTATTATTTCTGAAAAGATAAGGTTTAAAAACGTAAACTTGATCTATGTTTGTGTTAATAAAGTCACGTAATGTACAGGTGGATATCCGAGGCTCGCTAGTGTTAGCCAGTTAGCTGACATTGTAGCACTGAGCTCAGATTTCCCCCCCAAACAAACACCTTGACACTCAAACACAACTTTAGCATGTATTTTAGGAAGAATTTATTAAAGTTACAGTGACCTTCGTGTAAAAATTTACCGCAGTGTTTGAGGAAATGGCGCATGGTGTTGACAGTGAAAGCCCTCAGCCGAGCTTCTGATTCAGGAGCAGCACTACAAACCCAGCCCTGCTCCCTACATCTGGGCAGTATGATTATGTTACTACTCTGTATAAAACAATGTGAGATTTAGGATTCAGCCCAGCTGGTATCGCACATCCAATTTTTAAAATTACAATATATGAAAATGAATAAAATAAATCACAACACAAACGTAATAGTGAAAGGTTTTGGCCAAGTATGAACTTCGTGATCAATAAAGGGGTAAACTTTTCCTTCACACTCCGTATTAATAATAATAATAATAATAATAACAATAATAATAATAATAAAAATCATAATAATAATGGTGGTGGTGGTGGTGTATTGGATAGCTAGTGTAAGAAGGTTCTGGGTTCGGGTCAAGGGTTTGGTGAAGGTGTTTCTGTTTAGAGTTTGCATGTACTCTCTGTGCTTGAATGGGTTTCCTCTGTGTACTCTGATTTCTTCCCACAGCCCGAGGACATGCATATTAGGCTAAGTGGCTTCTCCAAATTGCCCTTAAATGTGAGTGTGAATGGTTGTTTGTCTGTGTGTCCTGCGATGGACTGATGAGCTGTGCAGACTGTACAACACCTCCACCCAGTGTTGGCTGAGATAGACCCCAGCCTCTTCATGACCCTAGTAGGTTTAAGTGGTTTGGAAAATGAATGAATGAATAATAATAATCATCATCATAATTACTGTAATCACAACAGTAATAAACAATAATAATAAGAATGCATAAGTGTTATGATTTTTATCTTGCATGCAGTCTTGTATGTTAAATTTATCTCACTAAAGAGTTTCCTGGTTTGTTACTTTGGAGGAAACCTTTAAAAGATGTTTTTAAACCTTTGGGAAACTAAAAACCACCCTTGAGGATTTTTTTAACAGAGAAACATAAAGATAAAGAGATAAAGAGATCTTTATTGTCAACTGTTGCATGAACAGTGAAAATCACATTTGAAGGTGACATTTACGCTGGCAGACTTCAGAAGAGAGCCACCCGCTGCAGGGCCTTTCTGTCCTCTGCAGTACAGCAGTTGAACCACACTGTACAGCAGCAGGTCAGGAGGCTCTCTATGGCGGAGCGGTAAAAGCTTGTCAGTAGGGGTCGGGGTAGGCGGGCTTGTTGGAGTTTTCTGAGGAAGTACATCCTCTGTTGTGCCTTTCCCACCTGGTGGAAGATGTTTGTGGTCCAGGTGAATTCAGCAGAGATGTGGACTCCAAGAAACTTAAGGCATTCCACCCTCTACCTCCTCTCCATCAATATAGAGAGCAGAGTGCTCAGTTTGTTTAGACCTCCTGAAGTCCATTATCATCTCCTTTGTCTTGGATGTGTTAAGGTCCAGCTTATTGTTGTCGCACCATTGCTGCAGATGCCGGACCTCCTTCCTGTAAGCTGACTCGTCGTTATCTGTTATCAGACCTATGACGGTGGTGTCGTCGGTGAATTTGATGATGGTGTTGCTGTTGTGAATGGGGGAACAGTCGTGTGTGAAGAGGGAGAAGAGGGGGGGCTGAGGACACACCCCTGTGGTGTTCTGGTGTTCAGGATGAGAGTGGTGGAGATGTGGTCTCCTATCCTGAAGTTCTGAGGTCTGTTGCTAAGAAAGTCCAGTATCCAGGTGCACAGTGAGCTACCTAGGCCCAGATTGTCCAACTTCTGAACCAGTTTATGTGGTAGAACTGTATTGAAAGTGGAGGTGAAGTATACGATCAGCATCCTCACATAGGAGTTGCTGCTGTCCAAGTGTGTGAGGGCTGTGTGGAGGGTGGTATTGATGACATCCTCTGTAGACCTGTTTGCTTTGTATGCAAACTGATGTGGATCAAGATCAGCAGGGATGGCAGCCTTAATGTGGGACAAGACTCATGAAGACTCAAGTCTCTCAATGCATTTGGTGATGATGGGGGTTAGGGCAACTGGACGATAGTCTTTTAGGCAGCTTACTGTTTACATTTATTTATATTACATAAAAATGTATTAATACAAAATATATTTTAGTGTGGATGGATGGATGGATGGATGGGGAAGACTGACTTGCATGTGTTTTGACTGAGAGAAAAACGTGGGACATGGACTTTCCTGTTTACCATTTAAATGTCATTCAAATCCATTCAAATCATAAACTAGAGTCTGTGTTTAAAAAGTAAGAAAAAGCCATGTGGTAACACTGATCACATCAGATGACATAATTCACGGTGCAAAAATGTACTTCATAGAAAGACAATAGTGATGCAGATGATCGAGTAAAAATGTTTGAAGTGTAGACATTTATTAATGCAAATGAGTTTTGATGAAGACCAGTGGAGAATACAGATGATTACTTTGGCTGACTCTGTGCTACATAGGTTGATTATGGATCGTTTAATTGTTATTGTGGTGCACTGTGCGTCAGAGATCTACAGTATGTCAGTAAGGCTGGAATACACCCATCACATTATTTCAAGAAAATACAAGTGCATAGCAGGCTTTATAGTTTTGGATTAAAGCATAATCACTACAAAACACAACTAGTTCTATTTAGTCAGTCAGTCTTCTTGATCTGAGGTCGGGCCGTGGGGGCAGCAGCCTAAGCATTGAGATCCAGACATCCCTCTCCCCAGCCACTTCCTCCAGCTCTTCCAGGGGGACACTGAGGCATTCCCAGACCAGCCGAGAGATATAGTCCCTCCAGCGTGTTTTGGGCCTCTTCTGAACGTCCCAGCTTGATGAAGCCAAAAGGACAAAATCATCTGCAAAAAGCAGAGACGAGATAATATGGTCACCAAACCAAAAGCCCTCAATGCCTGCATACCAATAACACCCTTCCAGGTCACACTGTCGTTGCCCACATGGGCGTTGAAGTTTCCTAGGATGACCAGGGAGTCCCCAGGGGGAGTGCTCTCTAGCACACCCCCAAAGGACGCTTAACAAATGTGGGTACTCTGAACTGTTATTTGGAGTATAAGCACAAACAACAGTCAGGACCCATCCCCCACCCGGAGGCGGAGCCTACCCTTTCATCAACCGAGGAGAACTCCAACATGTGGGCACTGACACGGGGGGCAACAAGGATGCCCACACCGGCTCGCCGCCTCTCCCGATGAGCAACTCCAAAATGGAATAAGGTCCAGTCCCTCTAGAAATGGGTGGTTCCAGAGCTCAAGCTATGTCTAGTTGGTATCTCTCAACCTTGCACACCAGCTCAGGCACCTTCCCCGCCAGAGAGGTGACATTCCATGTCTGAAAAGCCAGAGTCAGTAGCTGAGAATCGGGCTGATAGAACCCACGTCTTCGGCTGCCACCCAACTCACACTGCCCTGACCCCTATAGCCCCTTCCACAGGTGGTGGGCCAATGGGAGGGCGGACCCATGTCTCCACTTCCGGCTAGGTCAAGCCGGACTCTATGGGCAGAAGCCCAACCACCAGGTGATTTCCTTCAAGCCCCTCCCCCAGGCCTCGCTCCAGGGAGGACCCCGGTAACCCGCATCCGGGAAAGGGAAACTGAGTCCTTGGACCTTCACCTAGGACCTGTTTGCCTTGGGTGATCCTACCAGGTGCATAATGTCCCTGACAACATAACTCCCAGGATCATAACGACACACAAACCCCTCCACCACGATAAGGTGGCGATTCAAGGAGTAGATCTATTAAAACATGTCTAAATTAATATATTCTTTATTATTGAAGTCCAAGCTTGCTCACAACACCATGTGACATTTGTTTTTCTGTTTAACAGTGTTTGTTCAACAATGTAACAGGGTTATAAGAAATCTTATTTTAGCTTAAATAAAATGACCCAAATTTAGTTACGTTCAACTGTATTAGTACGTGTATGACCATGTATATTACAATAGGCTACTGACTTGAAATGCAATGTTTGTTTGCATGAAGCTCAGACAGTTGTAAGTGCATGGCAGAATGATATGTTAAGTGTGATCCATCACAGCAAAGTGGGTATTAAGTCAGAAATTATTAATTTTTAGTTATTGGTACCATTTTGTAGCTGATATCCTAAGCTTTAAAATTATTTCTAACATATTTATCTAGTTTTGCAGTGACTAACCAAAACCTTCCAGTAATTTTCAGCCTTTTAACCATGCAACTTTGGAGAAAATCACGTTTAAAGTTCAACAAAGTATTTAATCATTTCTGACTTTATACTCACTTTGCTGGTCACAAGTGAAGGGGTCAGAGCAAAAGTAAAATTTGGGGTACAAACATGTATATAGTACAAAGTAACAGCAGAAACGAGGTGTTTTCCATTAATCAATTAAAACACATAATTCTCACGTGACTAGTATGAAATGACCATCTCAAGATTCTGTCACAATGGGGTTTTGTCCAGCCGGGCCTTGACCTTGGTGCTGCTTTTATGTCTCATATGCAAGTGACTTAGCATTTGTTTTGTTCTCACCTCTTCAATAGGTGGAAGCTGAAAATTGTGCAGCTGCTCACTTTTCCCCCTTGTTTAGATATGAGAATTTTAACTAATTACTAACCCAATTTCCAAAAGAATTGGGATATTTAAAAAAATGTAATAAAAATCAAATGTGTGATGAATTCACATGAACCTTTATTTAATTTGACAAAAGTACAAAGAAAAAAAATCTATATTTTTAATGACCAACAAATCGGCTGCTTAACCTGACATGAGTGCTGAACCCAACAAACCAAGTCATAGTCGACCACAGCACGCACTTAGCAGAGCAAAGTATGCAGACTACTCTAGGTCTTGCAGAAGTCGCACATTTGCACATGTGTGGTTCTCCATGTAACACCATCCTCCCACCTGAGGTCAGGTCCCATTTCATATATGGTAAAGTACTCTGGTATGCATCTTTCGATTTTTCCTTATAGAGAAACACACATTTAGATTTATCAACATTTAAAAAAAAATTGATTACCTTTAAATTGTATTTTGTAAATATAAAGAGTTAGAATTCGATACCTGCAATGCATTTAACAAAAAAGGAAAAGTTAAAATAAGATTATTAAATTATATTATTAGGATATTAAAGTAACATCCATTAAAATCTTAGTCTTTTTTTTCAGTTAAAGATGACATGAATTAACCAATCATAGATTTTGTTTTTATTGTATTTTGGAAAATATCCCAATTATTCTGGAAACGGGGTTAGTAGTATGAACAATACAGACATGTTGAAAAACAACTCTGGGTGGAAAAAAACTCTGTGTTTTGGACAAAGCGAGATTATGTATTTTTTCCTCAATGAGTAGGTGGTGCGTTTACAAAACTACAACACGTGCCAAAGTAGGTGACTTTGGTGTGACAGTAGGGTGAGTATATGTTTTTACTTCCTGCATTTGACATATTACGAAATATGACAATAACATTATGAAATATGTTTTATCAGTTGTTTGCTCAGTGTAGTTCACTGAAGCTGCTGTAGACTTTACTCCTACCTCGGATTTCTGCAACCAAGTAAACACACCAGACTGTTCAAAGTATAGGTTCAGAAGTTCAACCTTTGACCTCTTAGGAAATTATGTGAATGAGTGTTGCAGCAGTTTCATAATATTGCTGAGTAGTAATAGAGTATTTTTCTAATGTCCTAATACGGATCATTTGTTCCTTCCCATGTTATTAATAATGTTTTATCATGTATAATGATATATTAAATTTTCTAAGTAACAAGTTCTGTTAAGGCAAATATTATTTATATTTAATAGTTCTCTCTTTAGAACAAAATAATTCCAATAAATCAATAAATAAATCAGAACACTTCCCATTTACTTTGTGGTAGTTTTTTATTTTTATTTTTACTAATACTTATATGTTGTGACGTGTGAGGATTAAACCTAGTGTGATGAATCTTTCCACAGTAGGAATGCAAGTTTCAATAGGAGATACTGAAATTCATTATTTATGCTGCAACAAATATATAGTTGTTGTTTTAGAGTGAATAAACATGAAATAGAAGAAAATACACTAAATTGCAAAAAGTATGTGGACACCTTACCATCTCACCTTTATGTATCTGATCTGTTGAACATTTAATTCAATTCAATTTTATTTGTATAGCCATTTTAACAGTGGTCATCACACAGCTTTACACAGTAAACGGATTATGAATTGAAACATACCCTACAGAAATGGGGTGGCATGGTGGCATAGTGGTTGGCATGTCTGCCAGATAGGGTGTTTCTGTGTGGAGTTTGCATGTGCTTGTGTGAGTTTAATGCAGGTACTCTGGCTTTCTCCCACAGTCCAAAGACATGCATGTTATGCTAAATGGCTGTTCCAGATTGCCCCTAAGTGTGAGTATAAATGTGAATGGTTGTGAGAAGGTCTGAGGTGCAGTCGGTGTTCAGTTTATCCCAAAGGTGTTCAGTGGGGTTGAGGTCTGGGCTCTGTGTAGGAATTTCAAGCTCTTCCACTACAACCTTAACACGCCATGTCTTCATGGAGCTTGATTTGTACACAGGGGCATTGTCATGCCGGAGCAGATTTGAATCTCTTCTAGTTCTAGCAAAATGAATTGTAATGCTACAGTGTATAAAGTCGTTCTCAAGAGTTAGACGTTGTGTCTGACTCTTGAAATACTCCAATCCCCAGGATTCTCAGTCCACACACACACACACAAAGATAGATAGATAGAGAGAGAGAGAGAGAGAGAGAGAGAGAGAGAGAGAGCGAGCATATATTAGCAGGACCAAAGGCTCACGAGTGAAACACTGAATCAGAATTAACCCTGGACATTGAGTTTCACTACATTGCACATTTGGATTGAGAAAGACTGATCTAGTCATTTGTAACATTGCTTCATGTTGCCTTTGCTTCTCATTTTTGGTGTTTTTTTTTCCTTTTTGCCTATTAGTAGTTTTTTTCATAAAGCAGTGTTTGAGCCCATTCTGTTCACAGTAATCTTGTCAAAGCCTGATATAAGACTTAGCACCTAGAGATGACAAGCTGTGTCTCAGCAGACGTGTTTTGTGCACTTTTAAAGCTCTCAAATTAGCATATTCCATCTGAACTTGATAGAATTAAGATATGTAGGTTCTCCTCTTGACTTAGGCACCTTTTTGGCAGTGCACCTTTATAAATGAATCTCTACATGTCAAACATGTCTTTGTAGCAGAGATCTGGAGCTCCATACTTATGCAAATGTAAAGCCTCACGTTTCTACACGGGCAACCAAATAAATGAAGAAAATGGCAGGAAAAATCTCTTGCGTGTGTGCGCTGCCGCTTTGGCTGAGTGTACTTGCACTTCACAGCTTATGTCTGCTGGAATGTCCACCAGAGCTGTTGCCGATGAATTGAAGTGAATGCTCACATTCGATGGCGTCTGGCACGATGGAGCGGTGTTCTCTTCATGGAAGGAGATGTGTTGCACTGCGTGAGGCAAATTGTGGTCACTCAGATACTAACTGGTTTTCTGACCCTGAATACAGTAAAACTGTACATTTTAGAGTGGTCTTTTATTGTGGTCAGCCTAAGGCACACCTGTACAATTCATGCTGTCTAATCAGCATCTTGACATGCCACATTGTGAGGTGGATGGATTATCTTGGCAAAGGGGAAGTGCTCACTAACACAGATTTAGACAGATTTGTGGACAATATTTGAGAGAAATAGGCCTTTTGTGTACATAGAAAACGTTTTAGATCTTTGAGTTCAGCTCATGAAAAATGGGAGCACAAACAAGTGTTGCAGTTATATTTTTGTAAAATATAAATATTTATATTACATAATCGGGTTGATTCCTTTTGTTTACCTAGGGAGGTCATGCCTAGGGAGGAATGACGTCACACCCAAGTTAACTGTGAGACTCTCCCTTTATTTTCATAACCAGGTTTATGGATTGAATGGATTTCAGTGACATTTTTTTCAGTGGCAAGAATTACACGTTTTTGCAGCAGACAAAATACATGAGGGTGTGACTTAGTTTACTTATGTTGAAAGAGTCTGCCTTCATTTTGAGAGAAATGTTTACATTTGTGGGCAGTGGTGGCCCGGTGGAGGGTGCTGGCTTCAAGCACCATTATCACCAAGTTGTCACTGCTGTCCCCCCATGCAGCTAACTGGGTTATTAAAGGCCAGCCATGTCTCTCACTGTCTGTGGTGAGAGGCATGTAAAAGAACCATTGCTGTCGTTCGTCAAGAGTAGCTGCATAGCCGTCAGCGTGTTTCTGCCCTGCGATGGCCTGGCGAGCTGTCCAGGATGTACTCTGCCCTTGCCCAGAGTCGGCTGAGATGGGCACCAGCCTCCCCGCGACCCTAATTAGGATTAAGCGCTTCAGAAAATGAATGAATGAATGTATGTTTCAATTTGTATACAGTACTTAAATTAATAACAATCTATTTAATCTGTAAAGCTGCTTTGGGATGGTGTCTGTTGAAATAAGTGATATAGATATAAAATAGTAATTAATAAAATTTAAAAAGTAATTAAAATTTAAAACCTTTAAACAATAAATTTAAAAAAATTTACTTACTGTAAAAATAAATAAAAACAATGTAATGAATGCAAATCTCATGAACCCAAATTTCATTCACAATAGGTTATAAGCGGGCAGCCATGGCATTATGGTTAGAGAAGCAGGTTTGGGACCGAAAGGTTGCTGGTTTGTTTTCCAGGCTGGCAGAAAAAATGTGTGTGGCGTTGGGGGGAGGACCTCTCCCGCCCCCTCATGGCTGAAGTGCCATTGCGCAAGGCACCTAATGCCCACCTGCTCTCCAGGCGCTGCAATGTGGCTGTCCACTGCTCCTGTGTGTGCTCACTTTGGATGGGCTTGATGCAGAGCCAAATTTAATATGCTATGTGTATATATATTTATATGTGTATAAAAGTTAGA
Organism: Tandanus tandanus; assembly: GCA_039654325.1. NCBI lineage: Eukaryota > Metazoa > Chordata > Actinopteri > Siluriformes > Plotosidae > Tandanus > Tandanus tandanus. The sequence goes on along the minus strand of JBCNYH010078736.1, from coordinate 162 downwards.
CATTTTAATATTTCATGAAAAATATCAGCTCATATGATGGATGCAACAACTCTCAAAAAAGTTGGTACAGGGTAACAGAATCCTGAAAAAGTAAGTAGTACTAAAAAGAAACAGTTGGAAACACATTTTTTGAGTAATTTGTTTAATGGGTTGGGTATATAT